>WYDI02027117.1:0-61167 GCA_009867235.2 Psittacus erithacus | reverse complement strand
CAACCCGTGGGAGTTGCATTCTTTCGATTCTCCTCCCCATCCCTCCGGGACTGGGGGGGTGGGGGGAAGGACAGGTTATGGGGGGAAAACAAGCAGGCTACATGCTTTGTCTAATTTACGACTAAGCTTAAACCACAACAAATACATACTAGAAAAAATCATGATCAAGGAAGAATTCACAACTCAACCACATGCAAGAGGAGTTAACTGCTGCAATATTCCCTTTCTCTCACCCAGCTATTGGCACTTTGTAGGATGTGGCTTGCCACATTTGCAGGCTCAGTCTCATACTGGTAAGGATAGCAAAAGAGTGCCCTGTGTCAAATAGCTTTATCACTGTCCAAAATCTACAGTCAGCATTCCTCTCTCAATCTGGAAACATTTTTTTATTTCACAAATTCTTCCACTTCTCTTCCCAGTGAAAATGGACGTATTTACTTACTGCAAGGAAATTAATTTCCTCTTAAGTGAATTTACAGTTACCTTTCTGATTAGGAGCTCTTATTACAGATAATGTATTTTAAGTTACTTAAACCTTAACCCTTTCTAGAAATATTTACTTAAAGTCAGAGATAAGGCAATAGAACAACATCTCAGCACCAGAGCATAAATTTACTTTCCCAGAGGATTTTCTCAGAATGATGTCATGATAGTATCCAGGTACAAAAACACAATTTGAAATCAGCTGTGCCAGTGTGTCTGGATTACACAGTGCACAATGCCAGAAAGAACAGAGGAAAACACTGGAGCACTGCATCACAAAGAGCTGAAGGTAGCAGCAGGGACCTAATCCGGTTTTTGCCTGAGCAAAGTGGGATGAGTCTCACTTGCAGTACTGACACCTGTAGTCTGGTGCAAGTACCACTGGGTTAAGGAGGAGCTGAATCTGGTGAAAAAAAATGATGAAAAGGAACAGCTGGAGAAATAGAAGATCATGGATCTCCAAGTACATTTGGCCAAGAGATCTCATCTTCAGTCCTTTCATACATAAACTTTATGCCCAATTCTGCTCAAGATTCCTGCATCAGTAGCAGAGAAGACTAGAGACCTTTGAGGGCCTTTTGAGATTTCTGGCCAAAGTTTAGGTACACAACTAGGTAGACAAGATATCCCTCTGCAGACTTTTGAAAATTCCCAGCTTTCCTTGCCAGCTACACAGAATAGGACATTTGCTTTGGGAAGCCCACTTGCATTTGAAGAGATGTGCTTGAAGGCATATTATATTGATGGACTCAACTTTACCCTCAGTCGTTCTACAGATTCCTTCATGGGAAACAGAGTGTGTCAAACAAGGCTGCTATACACACTCCCTTTTCTACAATAATTGCTCACAGTAAATTATTTAGAAAAATATCAGTTGTTTTACTTCCTGGCTACTCAACAGCCTCAGGGTTTAGCATTATACAAGGCCACATTAGACAATGAAAAGTGAAGCTAAGTGATCCAACTTCAAAATTGATTTGCAAGTATGTGTGGGGGAGTTAAAGTGATATTTATTTGCCTTCCATACAAGAAATAAGAGGTTCCAAGAAATTGTCAGTTCCAAATTGTAATAGTCAAGAAAATTGCATAACAAATAATGAGCCAATATGCTAAGCAGGGAAGCATAAATTTGATGTTTTATTACATCACATGCTGTGTAACAGTGCCACAGATCGGGTTCCCTCAAACACTGCCACACAAGTAACTTTACATATTTAAAACAGTCTCACTGAATTTTCACATGCATAAGCTTATTTACATACATCTGTATGGACCTTTTTGAGAGTTAGTTTCACAGTATGCAAAAAGTAAGACTAGATGCCCTCATAGTTTCTTGCATAATTAAGATCTTTGAGATGGCATATTGTTTGACGCTTTCAAATTGGTCTGGGTTTTTGTTATTTGGGCTTTTTTTTCAGTTTACGTGCTGAATTCACAATGGTACCATCCTGTTTAACAGTCTTTTTCCTGAACTCCTCAAGAAGTAAAACCTCAAATAAAGGAAACAAAGCAAACAAAACTCAAAACCAATACATAGTCATGATGAAAAGACCACTGACATGTAAAATTACAATAATTTCACGTCACAAACAGCACAAATTACATAGGTATTTCATGGTTGCATCTGTACTCAAAACATCTGGAGAAATCTTCCAATAGGTAGGGTCACTGAATTTAAGGCAAATATGCAACCAATTGAAATACATAAACTATATACTTAAATAGGCTTACTTTCTTCTCTTAATCTTCAGTTTATTTTCCTTGCAAAATATCCGTATCAAAATTCCAAAGGTCGGCAACTGTCATAATTTTATCTTCATAGCCCAATTAAAAAAACAAAACAAAACAAAACAAAACAACCTTACCATTACTTTTAAATCAGTCTACAAATATTTTCTTAAATTTAGCAGCAGGAAAGAAATTAAAATCTCCTAATAAAGGCAAATTAATAAGTTCTCTGCCAGCAGAGTGAATGAAAACCTCCCAGGAGTACAAAATTAAGTAGCACATAGGGGTAGGACAGATAAGGTATCACTTTTAAGGGTACCTGGAAATTGATTTCTGATTAAAACAAAACATTAAGAACTACAAAGGTCCTTTTTAGATCAGGAGCAGAGTAATTTCTAAAAGTAACATTTTTTCTTTCTCCAAATATGGAAGGAAAGAGAAAATGAAATATTTTTTTTAATAATATTATTTACATACATAAATTGATACACAGATACTATATATATATCATTATATGTATGCTTAAATAATAGCTGAACTCACTTATAAGAGTTTCATTTCAGCTGCCACCTGTCATGAATTAACAATCATAGAATCATAGAATAGTTAGGGTTGGAAAGGACCTTAAGATCACCTAATTCCAACCCCCTTGCCATGAGCAGGGACACCTCACACTAGACCATGTCACCCAAGGCTTTGTCCAACCTGGCCTTGAACACTGCTGGGGATGGAGCATTCACAGCTTCCCTCAGCAACCCATTCCAGTGTCTCACCACCCTTAAAGAACTTCTTCCTTATATCCAATCTAAACTTCCCCTGTTTAAGTTTTAACCTGTTACCCCTTGTCCTATCGCTACAGTCCCTAATGAAGAGTCCCTCCCCAACATCCTTATAGGCCCCCTTCAGATACTGGAAGGCTGCAATGAGATTTCCACGCAGCCTTCTTTTCTCCAGGCTGAACAGCCTCAATTTTCTCAGCCTAAGTACCCTAACAATACCTGTTACAAGCTGTTACAAAATACCTGTTACAAATTTTACTCATTTTTCTGTATCTATCCTTTTCTATCCAACTTTGTTTCTAGGCTAACGCTTAAAACATAAATCCTTGGAAGTGATGCCTTGACAATAAAACAGTGAACTCTGATTCCAAAGAAAATGTTGTACGAAAGTATAGCTTTCCCAAGAATTCATTACTAATGAACTTACTAAATCTGAGATGATGCAGGACTTCACCAAAGGAGTGGAAAATAGTATATATTGACACAGTACAAAAGAGGAGGAACACTTAGATATCTAAGCGAATTTCAGCCTATTGATCCTATTTCATCTGTTTGTAAAGATTCAAAATAAATTTTTAGCTAGGGAATGAATAACAAGTTTCCCATGAAAATGCAATATGGTACAAAAGACAATATAACTTGCTTAAAAGCTGTTATTCTACTCCAATAATGTATTTTTCTTTAGTAACATAGCTGAATTGCATATTGCATTAATGTGTTTGAGCTTCTCTCCATCAGGGCTCCTGTTAAGGATTTATCAAGTTGCCATATGGAAATTCATTTTCTTAGCTGGCAAAAATAAACATTATTACAAGAAAAAATGGTTTGATAAGAACTTGCATCAGGAAGTAGCTAATGAAGGTCCTCAAGAAATACTGTCAGAGTTCATTCTATTTTGTATAACCTTCAGGAGCCTAGGCAAAACCCCAGCACTCTGCAACACATGCAGGTGACACAAAGGTGGGAAGCATCAGTAATACAAATGAAGATTGGTAATATTAAGCAGGAAGAATCAAAGGGCTTTGAAGATAAGAATTACAAACAGTCAGAGAAAATGGATATAAACTGGTCATAAAAAAATACAGATTGTAGTTTTTAACAATAAATATGAAACATCAGAGTAACAAAGTTCTGGTCTATAGCAGCAGCATAGCTCAAGAAGTTGTGTGAAGTCTCCCACAAGGCCCCTGGCAGCAAATCTGGACCAGGTTACGAATCGAATAACTGCTACATGAGGTAGTTGCTGGTGATAGCAGTGAGTAAGAGCAATTGACCAGTGTGACACCTTCCAGTTTCTTGTCCCCAGGCGAGTCACACTCATGCTAGCAGCAAGCACTTGAGTGTCCCAGTGAAGTCAACAGCTTTCAGCAGCCTTTGGGGCTTCACTGGAGACTCTCACGTGCTTGATGCTGCACACGTGCTCAAGCACTTCTCTGTCAGTACATCTGGTACGAGAAATTCCAGAGTGTTTCTTTAGTGGTGCATGTAGCACCAGCAGGATGTGTCCTTATCTGGAGTGAAGGACATCAGCTGATCAGCATGCCTCATAACACTCACTTCCTGAATTTGAGTCCTGTGAAGAAAGGAATTGCTTCCTTCTTACTTTGAAGGAATAAAAGGTGCTAGAAGCACTTAGGGACAATACACTGACCTAAACCAGCTGCTTGATGCAGCAAGAGAAAGGCTGTTTTTGTCTCTTGTTTTATTCTATGAACCAGCTATTTGTTATATTGATGCTCGAGGGAAGGCAAGCAATAAAATTATGGCTTCCTAGGCATCAAAATGTCTTGTCAGGGCTTTGTGACTCATGTAGACCATAATTCAGAAGCTTAAGCTCATTGGTATGAGTGAATTCCCCATATGACAGTCCCAACTTCAGCTTTCAAAGAACAAAGGAGAGAGAGCTGTAAACCCATTGTCATGCCAGCATAGGCAACATACTCCCCCTGGGAATCTGTCCTCCATGAGAAACTACTCCCCTGTGTGGAAAAATAAAAAAGGATTCATGACTTAGCCCAATTGTGACCATAAAGTGGGTACAGGAAAGAGGGCAACATGATCCAAAACCAGTTAAGTAAACCAGGAGACAGTCTAATCCCAGTTCTGCTGTTGCTCTGCTATATGGGACAATCAGGCCTCAATTTTCCCACCAGTAAAATGACAATAATATAACTTTTTTTTTTTTTTAACTGAACAATTTAGTAATTCACAGCTGAAAAATGAAGAGCAAAGAAAACCAGTAGGATCAAGGAGCTCTGAGAAAAGACACGACAGTGATCCAAGAAGACAGTTACACTGGTGCATAAGACAGTATCATAAATGTCACGCTCCAATACCATAAGAGTGGGTGTTGGTGGATTGCTGCCTGAGAACTAGGACATTTATCACTTCTGTATACTGACCCCAGGTCACTTCACTGAAAATTACTGCAAACACTAGAAATTCATTGAATTTCCCAACAAGCACTGGAAAGAATTTAATGCTTTTTTTTAGTATTATTTTACGGAAAACAAAGAGTATTTTAATTCTGAAAATTAGCTGATTTTAGCATACCATGCATGCATACCAGTTGCTCTCTAAATACCTCACATCTGTTGCATTCATGTGTGTGGTATTGGGAAGTCCACAGCTTGGGGAACTGGACAGATTGTTCTCATATACAAATCCTAAGAGGAAGGGTACCCAAAGCAGTTCTTGTAACTGGCTCTCACTGTATTTACTGTATGCTAAAATTCAGTATTTTAGAGTCACCAGCAAAGGAACTGAATATATCCAAGACCCTTATCTGAATTTCTCCCTTGACTTGAAGCCTAACCAGGCTGTCTTTAGAGCTAGATTTTTTTGCCTATCTTTCTTAACACTTTTATCATGGTTTAGCTAACCCTTAGAAATATTTAGAGATCCGTAAAAGCCAGGAATGTACTCTTAAGTCCCTTTTATATCTGCCACAGAACATCCTTCTTCCAACAGGTATTCCTACACCTGATGTACTAATTCCCATACCTGAAATATACATCCAGAGAAAGAGCTGACCAGAATTTCCAACTCCACTTATTTCACAGTAGCAATAAATTGGACCTCTGAAAGACATAATTTGATATAGCATGGGGAGCAGAGGGAAGAGAGGATAGGAGGATCGTGTCAGAGTGATATACAACTCTGCAGGAAGTGCCAGTGTATGGGATTCTTTATTTTCACAGTGCTGTCAAACTGAGTAAAATGCACTGGAAGTCAGAGGGAATTAGCAGTTGTGCATTTCAATGTCAGATTCACAGACTTTTAGTATTTTAAATTTGGTAGGTGGCTATTAGAGTGAAACTTATTAGACCCAAATGGGCTTTTTATATTGCATGGAACAAAGCAAGATCTCCACATGCCACTGTTCTCCTCTTCAACTGAGATCCACTCTCCAACACAGAATAAGTAGTAGTCAAATGCTTCCACTACTTACAGGCTCTCTGAAAAGTGCATTTTCAAGTGTATGTTATGAACATATGTGAAAGCTTAAAGAAAATGGATCAGATGCTGATTTCATTTACACTGGATTAAATCTTAAAAGGCTTCAGTGCTTTTACACTTCATTTTTCACAATGAAACCACAGCGGACTTGGCTACTGTCTGTTTCTCCTGAAAGGAAACTGTGCACCAGGATTTTTAGGGCAAATGGCATTGCTTCTGATGTGTTTATCACTTCAGACTGAAGCCAAATACTACCTTTGAAAAAGACAAAGCCAAATATGAGCAAATATTTTCAGAGAACAGGATACTGGCAATTCTTTATAGCTAAACATATGGGTAAAATACAAAAATGACAGCGGATGTTTATGGAAGCAATTTATGGCAACAATATAATAGGAAATAACAGAGAGACACTCTTCCACCTAGGACTGCTGTCATTCTGCTTCCTTCATGTCTCGCTCCTGTTTGCTGGTTTGTGTGTGTTTAAACACTGTTGAAAAGCTTCTGCCTTGTCTCCCCAGGTGCCTAAATCTAAGTCTGTCAAACAATTTTATGGATTCCAAAAGGTTTTCAGAGGTTCAAAACAAGAGTTAAATAGCTCAATGGTAGAAGCCCTCATAGGGCTAGCAAGCACAAGTTATCACTTCTGTCTCTAGAAGTCCTTAACCTGAAGCACCATTACAGCTGCTTCTTACACTCTTCTTCGAGTGCCCACTGCTAAACATTCTTGGGACAGGACACTAAACTGTATGGACACCTAGTAAAATCAGTAATTTTATTGTAAATGATGGATAAGATAGTACCTATTTCTAATAATTCTGGGAGGTGAATACTGTAATAGGTGGAAATGAGTGTCCTAACAACTGCAACATCCATTAAAGTTCCCTGTTTCAAAACCAGGGTCATCAGGACACATTTACACCTGGGAAATAATTCCCCGTGTACAGAGGGTCAAACCATGCCCCTGACGAATCTCAGCCTCACTTCAATGAGTTTCTTAGAACTTCTACTCAAAGAGACTGAGAATAAACCAATGTGATTCCAGTTGGACTCATGACTAGCCTCCTCCAGTTGTACTGGGTTTATTCCAGACTTTCCCAGTTACCATGCCCTCCGTGGTTTCTGTGTGACTCTTCGGCCTCAAATAACATTTCCTGGTAAGCCTTTTTCTTCTGACAAGTCAAGAAAGTTTCACCTTCAGACAGTCTACAGCTTTGCTAACTGGCAGAAAGTTAAGCCCTTTGACTTAAAGAATAAGCAGCACATATTTGTTTAGGGAGTACCAAGCTTGGTATTATTGTGTTTCAAGGCTGCACTATCTCAGACTCTCTATGTATTCCTTGATGACAAAAACCAAAGGCTTCCTTCAGTACAGGGCTAAATTCCCGCTGGGTTCATTCCTAAGTGAGACCATGCTTACATAGACTGACAGGAGGTTTCCCAGAGCAATGAAGGTAAAATTCAACCCCTTTATCTCAAGGCTGCTGTTCTACATACATATGCATATGTATTTGTATATACATTCCCCTTCCGAGATAATAGTGCTGACATATAAACCCATTTGGACTGCTGCACTGAAGTTAGAAAGGTGCAAAATTTCTTTGCAGCTATTTCAAAAAACATTTACCCAGCTGATATATATATATATATATCACACATATGTGGCTTTTCTGTGGATTTTGCTGGGAAATACAGATAAAGATCAATACAAGAGACCATTCAAAGATGCCGCAAGGCAACTGCACCTGGAAACACCAAAAAATAGTAGCAACTACAAACTAAGGATGCTCTAAGCGACGATAATTTGTGACCCTGCGCCAATACACAGAGGGACAGATGAAAACAACTTGTCCCAAAGCTGCTGCTAGGGCTCTGACATGTTTATCTATTTGGCCCACATGTAGCTGTGTCTTCTAGCGCTGACAGCTCCTGCAGGTTGGCAGGTTTTCAAAAACTTGTCAGCCCTTGATAGCATTCCTATTCCTGCAGAGATGGGTGGGTCACGCTGTGGATTACACAGTGATAATAGTGCTGACATATAACCCCGTGTGCACTGTTAGCAAGCACAAGACTTAGAGAAAGGTGCATCATTTCTTTGCAGATCTTTCTTAAGTGTTTACCCAGCTGACAAGACTCTGTACTTAGTTTAAGGAATAAAATAACAAAGTCTTTAAGCAAACTCACAAGAAAATTCTATGTATCACAGTAATCTTCCCAGCAGTATCCCAGAGCTTAGGATTCTTATAGAATTTCTTCTCCTGCTTTTCAGCCTCTCACGCTATTCAAGATGTTTGCTTTACACTGCACTTCTACTGGTTATGGCATAGCTGTCTCCAGATTTGTTTTCCACATTTCCAAAGCCCTGAAAAATGCAGGTCACTCCTCTTTTCTACTGTCTTTTGCTGAACACCTTTATTTTGCTTATACAGAGGAACCATAAATCTTTCAGTTTACAAATAGCTTGCAACACTTGTCAGGCATCTAAGGATCTTTCAAGAAAAGACTATGGCATTTGATAGTCCCATTCCTGCAACAGGAGCTAAAGGCTTCTGTTCAGAACAGCTTCACAGAAATTACGTCCCTGTTACAGAAGGATGATTATCCTTCACTAAGCTTTAGATATTTGTAGGGTACAACCATTTTAGCTTTCTGCATTTGTCTTTTGTTTTGGAGAATTTTCCTATTATACTATGCTCCTTACTGTTCTTTCATAACGAGGTTTGCAAGCACTGGAAATTGGATGGATTTTTTCAAGCTGCCAGCTAACGAAAGTTTCAACCAATTACAAAATAAATTGAATAAAAAAATACAATGATTTAAGAAATTGGAACTCCAGGAGAACTACTGATTTATTTCATCAGGAAAAATATACCAGGAAATAAAGCCATAACTTAATATATGTAAGTTAAATTAACTAATTTAGGTAAATAATTAGGTTGCAAAAAGGAAGCTATTAAATTATATATATGTATACATTGGAGAAGGGAGCAGGATAAAATGCTTTGGATGTCCTTTGAATACTATTCCAGAGATGACTCAAAGCATCAGACTCTCCAGTATAATCTTGCCAAGTAATTACATCTACAAATGAGGATTTTCTGACAGTAACTGGTTGGCTTTTTGAGGTATTGTGGTTCCTAATATAACAAATATCTGAAAGTGAGACTTTTTATAAAGTAATCTGAACCAGCATAGAGCATTCTACAGTTAATGTTCAGTTTTGTTTTAAAGAAAGAATCCCCCAAACTAAGCACAATCCTGTATTCTAATTTCAAAGCTCTTACCACTCACTTACACCCTCAACTTGCTCTCTTTTAACCCTCCTTCCTCAAACATAGTAAAAACATCACCTATAGGTAGAAATTTAACATTCTAATCAATTACTTTTCATTTTAGTGGCTGTGCATGAACAGATTTCTTTTCCAGATGACTCTTACTCCCGAGTACAAAGGACACACTTCAGACCCTTGTAGTCCCAACATGTGTGGTTTCCTCGCACTGGGAAAGCCTGGAAGTGAGCCGCCTGGCCTGGCGCCAACCCAAACCATGGTCAGTCTAAACACAGCGCCGGCAAACACTACTTTCTGACACTTCCCTGCTACTGGAAAGTATCCTTTAGCATTGAAACCTCGTCAGGGACTGAGATTAATAACGCAACCTCCTTCATCTCATCTCTTCCCTCCACAGACTGGTTTCTACCAGCACAGCACAGAGAAATGTCTGTGTGGTATCATCTCATGCTACCTGGCTTTTACCTAAGAGGAGAAGTTTATACAGTTGCTGAACACTCACAGAGATCTTGGAAATGAGCACAACAGAGCTTTTCAGTTAGTTTTAGTTATCTAAATACCCTTTTTCCTCAGTGTTTTTTCTGAAAAGTTGAAGATGACATGAATGTTTAAACTAAGAAGCATAAGTATTTGAACCTGCAGACAATCGTTTCTTTAGTCCAGATATGCTACTGGTTATGGATTTTATTCCCTTCTTTCAGGTTACCACAAATATGTAGGCATACATTCTCCATTCGGCTTACCAAATGCAAGCTTACATTTCAATGAGAAGTGAGTTTTTGCTCCACAATATCTGTATTAAATGGCACTGTCTGATTGCCACTATCTAATTCTCCTGGCTTGGTCTGTGTTCTGCTCTTGGAAAGCACAACGTCCATAACGATCAGCGGCAGTTTGGCTAACAGGAAAATGTTACCAGCTTGGACAGAGGGGCAGATCACATAGGGTGTTACCACCTCCAGGAACCTCTAAACCTATCAAGCCCTGCTGAGCATAACAGGAGGTGACAGCACTCAGCATCTCTCAGGAGGTAAGCAGCATCCCACAGAAACAGAAATCTGCTTTTCACACACACACATACACAAAATTTGTCTCCTACAGAAAGCCTATGCCAGAAATCAATATGCAGTCTGGAAATCTGCAATATGAATAATGTTGTTATTAATGCAACATCCTGAGGAGGTGCTGGGTTTTGAGCGAACTACTGAGATGGCAGATGCGAGGTAAATGTTTGATAAAGCATCTCAGGGAAGAAATTTCCTGAAAGTCGCATATGGAGCACTGCAGAAGTCAAAATAAGAAAAAAGATAGTCATCCTGGTACTTCATCTCTTCTTTCCAAGAACAGCAAGTGTTTGGCTCAAACCTGTGGGGCAAAATATTCTCTTGTCACACCTGCTAAAACCCTGTGCTGCAGTTGCATTAATCCAGGATCAGCTACTTCTTTAGTGCGGACAGCAGAACACAGTAATTTAAAACCTCCTTCTGCTACTTAAAGAAAATATCAAACACAGCTGAGAATTCAAATTTGCTTCAGTAAGTAGCCTATCTGGAACAAAAAGAAGAGCAGTTTTCATGTGTGTTCCCTGTACATGCATCTGTTTTTTACACAGACCAGTCAATGATGCTTACAAAAGCTCCAATTCGTTATGTCTGCTAGAAATACTGAAGGCTAAATTGCCAGCCTATTATCTGGAGTTAACACGTTGTCACAGGGCATGGGCAAGGAAATACAGTAGACCCCAGTGGAAGCTTCTCCTACCACTAGTAATTCTAGATATTAATGCAAATGTTAATATTAAAATTGCCCCTAACATTTTTACTATCATTTAAACCATCCAAATTGTCTCTGCTTTGTTTAATATCACAGTAAAGTAATCTCGGTGATGCCAAGAGGCAAGCAAAGAGCTGTCTTCAGTTATCTTCTTTCAAATGCTTTTATTTGAAGAAGGTGACCATGAACAGAGAAACTAAGAAAACACAGCTATATTTTTGTCTATTTGCTGATATTTTGATGCTACTTTCACACACTGTAGGGATCCTCCAGGTAAGTGATCTTTTGCAGGACATCATTCTCACAGAAGGTCATATAACATGAGAAATTCAATTGATTTAAAAAAATCTGTATAACTATGGTAGGTGAGATTATGAAATCCTGGTACACAGCACTGCACAATGAGTTTGACAGTGAAGGAAAAAGAGAGAAAAGAGAACAAAACTGAACTTATGAGATGAACTCTGTGGAAAATAAACTGACCTTCTTTACATTTTTGTTTAAATCAACCAAGTTGAGCAGGAAGATGTGGTCTTTAGCCCCGATCAGCAGCTGGCCCCTCTCCTCATCTAGCAGCAGGGTTCGAAAATCAAGCCCCTCAGCTGAGCCCAGGAATGGGATGCAGCTGTTTGAAAGCAGCAAGTCTGTGGGAAAAAGAAGAAAATCTTTATAATCAAAATGTTTGCATATGACTCATTGGTGTCTCTTATAAATATATGCAACCAGCATGGAGTTTGCTGGTGAGATAACTGCAGCCTTAGAGTGTGTCTTTCCAGGATCATCATAAAGTTGCTGCTAACCTTGATTTTCTGCAGGTTTTTTTTATTTCCAAATTGGGTAATATTTAATTTCAGAAAACACCTTTCTGTATGAAATTTTCTTAACAAATCATCTCTAAGACATAAAGGAATTAGAAATTCATCAGAAATTAGAAACAGATATATATATATTTACAGATATAAATAATTACTATGTTTAATAACATATATCAACAAATAAGCATATATACATTAATAAGCATATATAAATAATATACATACATATAAGTATATATAGTCAAGAAGAACGGGAAGAAGATTACAACCATAAGATGTATAGGAAGTTCAATACAAGGTTCAATTTGTCCATTATCTGGTATTAAATTCTGGTGGCAATATAGAGCTTTGCTACAATTAAATTTTCAATTACTATAATTGCAATTGAGATCAGAATCAACAGACATTGAACAGTATATCCCTAGGGCACAGTACTGAAATTAAGGCAATAGGGAGGCAGGTTAAACAGAGCATCTGGTAGCAATGCCTCTAAGATCTTGAGGTCTTTACTTTCCTTACAGAGGTGGCCATGGATGGGTGTTCCTGCATCCTTGCCTTCTCTGCAGAACTCTTCCCTATTAAAAGCACAAACTTGACACTTAAGTTTTCCTATGATTTAATAGTGGCTTCCAATCCCTTCCAAAAGGTAATTAAGAAAAACATGCTTCTCCGTGAAACTAATGAAAAAAATCTATGCTTCTTATGTATAAATGCTAAAAAGCTGTAAAGTAAAAAGCTCATAATTTTTTCCTTAATGAATACTCTGCGGACATAATTCAGGACGAAGGCACAAACACATAGAAAAAAGCACAATGGGAGTTTAGTTTTGTTGGGTAGTAATTAATTTGGGGAGAATGAAAATAAACATATGAATCAACTCTTCCACAAGCAAAGTCTCCAAGCTAAACTATTCAGAAATCTTTGGACAGAAATGCAAATTCTGTATTTAACTGAACATAAAATTAAGGTTATTTCCACCTTCCTGGCACTGGACAATGTATCCTTCATGTTAGAGAAGCCAGAATTACAGCACAAGTTATTTACACTTCCTCATCATGATCAAAATCAGGGCCAGTATTTTGCAGAGAAACTCCTGAATGAAATTAAAAGGGAAAAACAAAATAAACCAAAATGCCAAAACAACCCCAAACCAAACCAAAACTTTTTTATTCAAGGTCTCTCCCAAAGCACGTGACAGGCAAAGCAAAGATTAAGCCCCGTTGCTGGCTAACAAAGAGCACCATGGGAGAAAAAAGTATTTTATCATTATTAATCTGACTACCTGGCATATAATCATGACAATTATTTTTTGACTCAGTTATTTCTACTTAAGCTCGTGTGGTTTTGTCTGGCTCGCTGCTGAATGTTGTTACGGTACAGTCTGAACACAAATTGTCTTGTATTGCAGCTCCTATTCCCCTAGGTGAGATTTATTTGGCAGTACTTTGAAATTAAATCTTACTCCACATTGGAAAAAATCAAATCCAACATTAAGTACTACATTGCCTTACACCAGCACTGCCCTTTCTCACATATCTTTTCTGAAGGTAACTTAAGGGGATTTTTGCTAAAGTAGTAACACTTTAAAAGACCTGCTTATTAATTAACAGCAAGATCACTTCAGAACAACTTAAGGTTATTCAAGTATCATGCTAACCAAAGTCCCATCCAAACTACTTCTTACACTAGAGCTGGCTGATGAATAGCCTGGCTGAAGAACAGTCAAGCCAGTGTAATAAATAAATACAAATTTTAAAAGGAAAAAGAAATACCCTCGGAACACAGAACATCTGAAGCGTTGCTCACTCCACTAGTTTGCTATCACTCAAAAAGAAAAAATATCTACTCCTCCTGACCCTTGTCTTTACTGGGCTCTCTCTTATAGGACAGCCTCTTCTAGTGAAACTATTCATTTTTTGCATGTGATGTAGATGTTTCTTCATTAGATGTCATTCTCTGTAGAAACCTCCTCCCTTGTTTTTTCTGTGACTGGAAATCCTTGTTAATGGTTATGATGGGGCTGTTTACTACGAAAAGGCTCTCTGGTGCTGATCAGAGGAGGTTTTAGCTTTCAGGGACTACTCAAATTCTTTTCAGCTGATTTCTAAAGTACAGCTGAGCATTGCTGGAGCACATAATTTCTGAGCAAACGTCTTTCTCTTCTCCACCCATGATGTAACAGCTGGCTGCATTACTACATTATCTGATTTACTGTATATAACAAATGCCTTATAAATTCAGCACTCCATATTAAATCCCTATTTAACAGTTCTGTGTCCCAGTTAGTGCATAGGATGGAGGGAAGAGGAAGAATACAGGATCACAATATCTAATAATCAGTCATTCAGTCATTAACATCAATAAACAGGAGAGATTCATGAATTTCACGGGCTACTGTATTTCAGCAATCCATATCACCCTGTTACTTTTAAATCTTTTCTGATGACAAGCTTCCAGTCATATCACAGTGCCCACCCGTGGGACATGAGTAAGACACAAAATATGAAGGAAAATTCCTTCTCATCTCCAGCCACAGGAATTTGATCCAAGTAAGGATAAATGATATGCTTGTGCAAATGCTCTAAAGCACTTTCACTGCTTAGAGTCATGCAATCCATGGACCTCTGCAAGTGTGTTGGTCGCCAAAAATATGTAGACCTAATTCCCCAAATACCTAAAAGGAGATGACCGAGTCTGCTCTCCACTTCCCATTTCCTTCTTATTCGGAAGGAATGATCTCTGTCATGACCATCCCAAATGGACATTTGTCATATGGTGCTTAATACTTCTCATATTTCTCAGTAAAGAGTCACCTAGGACAGCTACAACAGGGAGGGAAAAAGCTGTCTCATGACTGAAGTGGCCAAGTGGGAACGAGCCCTGCCTGGTGCCTTGTACAGTCATCTGTTTCACTGCATCATAAGGAAAACACTTGTAAAATGTTCCAGATTGAAATGACAGCATTCAACACTGATTTCTTTCTGACACACATGTCAACACAAGCTGCAAAGTGGTGAAGAATCAGGTTTGGTCAGTTATTTACTAACTATTGAGCTTGGAAAAAAGACTCTGAACACAGCCACTGGTAAGATCAAAACTGAAACATGACCTAATAAAAATTGTCAGGTAAATATTAACAGAGAATTGATTAAATTAAAGCCAAAGAAATAATTGTTCTCACTCCAGAAAAGGAAAACAGTACAATTTTATGGATTGAAATTGCCCTTCAGTGATATATATTTAATATCACCACGGATATAATACTGCACAAAATTGCTATGAAAAGCACATTTGCCCAATGGTTTTCAAGCTTAGAGAAAGCTGTTGATTTGAATTACTGCATCTCTGTAGCCAGGCTAATATAGAAAGAGCATTCTTACAATGCACAGAAACAAAGTTAGTTACAGGGATGGTCTTTCATGAATACATGTTCAGTGCTAAATTTATAGTGCGTATCTGCTGTTTTACTGAAAATTAAATCCTTTTTTTTTCCAGTTGAGCAACTAAATGAATATTCAGCAAACTCCCTTTCTGGGTTAATATTTCACTGCTGAGCGATGGAAGCTGGAATAGTGACTTTGATTTATTTAGAAAAGTATCTCAGTGGACTTGGCTCACAACAGCGTGATCATTTATTACTTAAATAACCTCCAGCAGCAGAGCCATGGCATAAATGCTTTGAATGAGAAACTGTCATTCTGTTCTGATAATATGTCTTTACATTTATACAGCACATTTAGACTTCTTAGCCTCACGTCACATACATGGTGACCGTAAGCATGCAGCAATCTGGAATCGCTCGGTCGAGACTCAGAATTGCCTTTGTGGCCGGTCACAGATATTTTTTTACTGACAGGCCATGTCAAAAGTGGCAGAAAGGGAATTTCTCAACCTGTTTCGAAACATCTACATCTAATGACAACTTTGAATGACTCTGAATTTAAAGGCTCTATATATATAATACTGTAATTTTCAGATACAGTAAAAAAACAAATGTCACATCGCTTTCCTCAGGATGGAAGCAAGGCCTTTCATGTGCTAGAAAATACATTGTGACAATTTACATGGGTATTGTGCGAATCCTCAACTAAACTTTTGAGATAAGGAATATCTATATAGCAAAAATACAGAAATTTACTTCATTCCTAAAGTATTCTGAATTTAAAAGATCCACTTGATCCCAGATGTATTTGTACAAAAGCAAAGAGAATAGCTCCAGTTTACTACTAGCCTCTATAACATACTGCAAGAAGCAAGTTGTATTTTGTTTAGCTGCATCTCACCGTGGACAATGATTGATTGTGTGTGTGTGATTTATTCTGTGTCACATGGCTCTCATTGCTATACAAGGAATTTTATTTAGCCTGGAGGAAACTGTCATATTCATAGAATCATAGAATCAATTAGATTGGAAAAGACCTTTAAGATTAAGTCCAACTGTTACCCCAGGATTGCCAAGTCCACATTCATGGAACAGCAGAGCCTTTCCAAAAGCGTATGCATTACTGCAAGCAGAGAGAATATGATTCCTTGTTTTCACAATATTGCATCAAAATCTTGGTTCTCTTTCTGAGTAGCCCCCAAAACCACCTTTATACACCATTTTGGAGTTAAGCTGTTATGTTCCTCTTTTAGGATGCAACTGTTCTCCAGAAGGGTATTACAGTCAAGGAAGTTGACATTGAAAAGAGAACTTTTCCAAAGATGACTCCAAAATTCAGGAACAGTCTGCCACAGGCATTTCAGGGCATTTTCACATTTGCCTGCTCAGCAATCAGCAAATTTAACATTTCTCACATCTCTATTTGCAAATACTTTTCTGATAAAAGTCAAATACATCAGCATTTTACAACCCAGAAAAAACATAAATAATTAAAGTAGCTCGATTATGCACAATGCTCCTCAAACCTTCATTACAGACAATTGTAACTAAGCAATAGCTCTCTTGATGCAGAACTGTGAAGAGAATTTTTACACTGTTCATCAAGAAGGGACAGATCATCTTATCTTCATATAGCTACTCTACCCATAAAGAAGAAAAAAAGGAGAAAGAAAAAAAGAACCAACCTCATGCTGATTTTCTTTTAAGTAATGCTCATGTGAAAGGATGTGATTCTGCAAGATAGGAATTGAGAGTACTGCAGATTATTTAGTTCATCTATTTCTGAGCCGGGGTTATAATCAGTCTACAGTCCTATCTTTGTGTGCCTCAATGTTTCTTAACTGTGCAAAAATAGTAATACTGTATAACAAAATAGGTAGTTGCTTACCTCCAAAAATGCACCCAGGTAAAGTATGAACTAAACAATTCTTGCTTATGTTTATAGAAGTGTATTTTAGTTGGGGTTTAGGTGCAAAAAAATTCAAATAGTGAAAACAGCTGCAGAAATAACCTATGAAGTGTTATTATTGCTGAGATGATTAAAAGCTCCTTTGTGATCTCATGTTATTACTGAAAAAATGCAAAGGCCCAATTCACAAACTACACAGAGTCAAACCAAACAATTAACTTTAGACAGCACAACTGAAAATGTATCCAATGAAACATTTGTTTTTCTGAAGAAGACCTAAGAGTGCAAATTTGTACAGGTTCCCTTTTCTTAAGTAGTTTATCTTTCTTGCAAAATTGCCAACGTAAGCAAACTCACTGTTGTTTCCAAGGCAAAATTAAATCACTTTTTCTTCCAAGTGATACTGTGGATATTTAAAGAATATGCATGACAAATGTAATTCCATTAAAATGACTGGCAAGCATATGAACTTTGGGGATGCATAGATAATCGTTGGCATCTCATTATACATACCTGTCCATTAAGAATGCCTGGCACATTGACAGATTTCAATAGTACCAAAGCTCCTCTTTAAAAGAAAGGCTGAACATACAAACAATGGATTCATCATGTCTACTTCATCCCTTTCAATTGTCACGACCAAAGGTACCTTTTCTCCTTTCATTTCTCACAGGTCATCAGCCAGTGTAATGGGTAAATAAACTGAATCATTTAACTGAAATCTGTTTTCTTCCATTTCAGCCTTACTTCAAATTTCCTTCAAAGTATTCCAACAGTGAGAGGATATTGCTCTCTAAAAGAGTAAGACATTTTCCTTATATTTTTCAGTGACCCAAGTTCCAAGCAGCTGACAAAACCTCTGGCCTGTTCTGAGGGAGATGACTTATAAACTCACCTATTCCTAGAACTATTCTGAAAACACACATTACTAACCCCATAGTCACAAACAGCCTATTAATGTACTGACCCTCAAAACCAGCAGCTTTAAATGAACTATGCCACTCTCTCTCTAGCTAGAATCTCAATTCTCATATGCCTTGGAGCAACTCAAAATAAAGTAATTTCATTCATGCTTTGGTTAACCATTTCCCAGCCTTTCTTCTCTCCCAATCTACCACTCAATCAAATACATAGAAAGCAAGAGAGTGATGATAGGCTTCAGCTGAAAATATCAGCAAAATCCTCTTTGACTGGCTTATTTGATAGAGCTGAGTTAAACTCACTGATTGTGAATCAGTTTTACTGCTCCAACTACTCTACTATCTCACCTCATAAACCTTGCAGCTACCTTTAGAAGTATAATCATATGACCTGCAATCAGAAAGGTATGAATCTCATGAAAGCATAGCTGTGAAGAATGAAGTGCAGAGATTTGTTTACGTTCTGAGGAAAAGGCAACATGAACAAAATGTGCTGACAATGGGTTGCACCTAGTAGATGTCTAGCATCAAAATCATCTTGGGGATCTAGGACTTTCATTAGCTTGCATGAATAAACACACTCCACTTCAAAGCAGCGGACTCTTTCTTGCCTGCCTGGGTGGAGACCTGCGCTTTGCAAGTACATCCAGGTGTTAAAAATGTAACATAGTGATCATATTTAGCACTTTAAGGCACATAGCTCTTCATCAAAGTACAGTTCATAAAATTATATGTAGTGCTATCTCTCCTTTCAGAACAAATTACTGTCGTTGTATTGCACTTGCCTTCAAAATAGCACCAACCCTTCATTTTGGACTTGACTTTGCTCAGAATGATGCAAAAATGGCTAGTGTTTTCAAGCACCTGTACCTGCAGTTTTCGACTAACTGCATCTTCAGAGAAACTTCTGAGAACATTATATTCTTTGGAGATGCACACAGCACCTTGAGGACAGACAGAGGAGCTTTTTGCTACAACTTGTAGCTTATATATCTGTGGCCAGATAAAATAACAGTAGGTTGTGCTGTTTCTTCCACCCACATTATCTGGTAGCAGCTGCACATAACACGACACATTTTTAAATCCTTGGTCAGCTTTTGGTTTGCCAATGAAATTCCAGCATTAGGAAGTAAGGTAAGTGGACTCTTTCACACTTGGAGCAAATGAGAACTTTGGTGTGGATTTCAGAGTCCAGGATTTAAACCTGCAAGGAGTTTTCTCAAGTAAATGTGAGATATAATTGGCTACAGAAACTTGGATTTGGTTCGGCAGCTAGTCTGACACTACGGATAGGTGCTGACAGATTCCTTTGGGACTCTGACACACTTTACTCAGACCCGCTTACTCAGATTTTGCATTTGACACTAGTACTCGCTCCACTGAGCCTACAGCTGTTATATATGAAAGACATCGGTTTTAAAATGCTCAGATATGTTAATAATACTTTCACTTTAACATTTTTTTCTCACTAAGTTCAAACGTATTTGTCAGCTTCCTAATAAGCCTAACGTTCATAACAAAGTAGACAAAGCTTTCATGCTAAAAGATAAGAGACCTTGAACTGCAGTGCCATGAACAACTGTTGTAATACGTGTCAGATGGCATAGGCCTGAAAAACACATTAATATTGACACTAACAGCCCTGGGAAAGATACTGAGAGCATAAGCTATTCCTGAAGAAGGAGAGTTGACAGTGCAAATGAGAGCCAATACCAAACAGATTTACTTTCTTAGTTACTTCTTTAGTGCCTCTATTTTCAAGAAAAATCCAGATTTGTTGCCTATCATTGCTATTATTGAAAACTGTATGCAGTTTTCACACTAGTGTAATCAGATCCTACAGACCAGTTATAACCAGTTTCCATGATCAACACAGATTTCTATGGAAATATTCAAAAGGTGTACATCCCACCCTTTCCCTCCCTCTGCATGCTCCACAGACACATATCCCACTTGCATTTGCATCAAAACTTGGAGCCAGACTCTCAGTTTAACCACTGGGACCTGCAATAATTTTATCAGCTGAGGATCCACACCCAAGTGTATAGCAAGAAGCCATGGTGGCCATTCTTCTCTTCAAGTATGGGCCCAGAGTCCTCACAAGCTATATGTCAGGATATAAAGCTAAAATGAGGTCAGGATGTAAAGCTAAATGAGATACAAAGATGAAGTCCTAACTACTAACAGCGTATGCTCTTGCCAAAGGGTCTGATGAGAGCTGGAGCTGGCGCAAGAGAAAAGGCAGACCCATGCATCTGGGAGCAGATGAGGGAGGAAAGAAATAGATATGTGCATTTGGGGAAAAGGGAGCAGGGAAAGAGATGCCCTCCTTCCAGAAGCTGTGCATTGTTATGTTGGCTCAGTTGGTGTTAAATCATGTCTGAGAGAGCCTGTAAGATATCTAAAGTGCAGATGGTCCTTGAACACCCTTCCCACAGCCCCTCTGAGGGCAAGGAAGTTTCTCATAACTGGCTTCAAAAAGCTCTTCTGGTTTCTCAACTCAACCAAGCCAGTCCAGATGGGCACAGCAGATACAGTAAAAGAGATGAAACCAGGTCTGAGAAACAGTAACCAGCTCATCAGCATGACCTACTTCCCAGGGAGTAAAGGCAGCATTTGGCAGGGCTGCAGGGGCTGTGGTAGGAGAATTGCCTGCACAGGAAAGGAGGCAAAGGGCAGGACCTCTGCGAGCAGATTTACCTGCCAGTGGAACAGATATTTCCGCTGCTGGCAGCAAATCTGCTTTAAGAGGTTCCTGCTTGCTCTCCCCACATGTAACTGCTTGTTCCTGTCCCCGTAGAGGAGTTCCCTCTCTGACATGGGTCAGATAATCTTTCTTTCCCATGCTCTGAATGAGGAATGAGAACTTTTATAATGACAGTGGGGACATTAATACTTTAGCTATTTCTACCATCCTGACTGCTGGTTCAATTCAAATAGGAAAAATTAATAGCCCTGGTCTACATTGCAGCAGAAGTGCAGTACAGAGATACAATACTATAGGGAAATACTGTTAAGTCATGATTTGAGGTAGCTGCATAATATGGACATTCTCTAAGAAAATGTAGTTTAAAAGTAAAGACCATTTTCAGGAAACTTCAAAGATTTTTCCAGTTTTCCACATATAATTTTATTTGATTAAAAAATAATCAAGTGTAGCAAGATAATTCAATTGTCTAATGTGAAGGTAGATTTTTAAAATAGTTTTGTACTGGCAATAGTGAAGGACCTCTTTAAACAAGGAAAATAAACTCAATTCACATTATAATAGCTTGGACTAGCACAATAATCTGCTATGGCAAAGTGAAATATAATCATTAGATACACTTTCTGATGTTGACAGGAGATAAGCTCTTATGAAGTCACTGAATAGCTGCATTAATTCCATTATATGTTGGAGCTGGCCTCGCAACATCTGTCATATTCGGAACCCCACATACAGATGTGCAGGTGGACCCAACATCTGCTTTGTAGACTTAGGCAACATTGCGATAAGACTGTACTAGCTAAAAATTATAGGGCAAGAGATATCAGAGATGTGCGCCTGCAAAAAGTAGTTACATGCAACATCATTATTACCTCCTGTCAATCCTAAGCATACAGTTTATTATTTAATATTGAAAGAGGTGAATCTTTTTAATTATTAATATTTACATTTATTTTCCATTTTGGGGCACCAGTGGGCATCACAGAGTGCTGCTGTGTTATACATATAGTGAGAAATATTTTTTGAAGACATCCAGGGTGCATGGATGATGCAGAGGGAGTTGTAAAGCTGTCCCAAAGTTGCCAGATAAGTTGAGCATAAAGTTTCAGTGCCTTCAGTAACCTCTTAGCCACCAAACTCTATGGCACAACCCAAAACACTTCTCTGTGACAGACAGGATTTAGATAACAAAGGAGAAGCCTTTTTCCTCAAATCAGTGGGAAAAGGGGTACCTCTGTCACTCCAACCCTTGCCTAAATGTCTCTGTTTAACCACAGTGAGCCAATCCCTCTGACTTCTTTGATAGAGCTCTGGCGTGATAAAGGAAATTTTGTCTCTGTCTCTTTCTGCCATCTCTTTGTGCATTTATCTCTGACTTTGACTACAGAACAGACCTCCCCTGCACCCTTCAGCACCTCTGTGAGGAACTCATCTATAAATGGCACAGCAGAAATGGGGAGGGAGGAAAGGGAAATAGGACGTGACTCGAGGACCTGTGCCGCAATCACAGATGTCCACTGCTAGACATTCACTGACATCAAGAAGATCATGCCCTCAAATTAGTGCATAGAAAGAGAACAAAGTTGTGATCTTTGAAATGACTGTGAATTGGATTTGCTTTACAAACGTCTTTAGTAAAGTGCAATTAGACAAATATTTTTGAAAGTACCCTCTTCAAAGCTGATACCACTGATCATATATCTTCCCCACATTCTTCTTCTAGGCAAGCAGTTTTCTCATGTTGTCTCATCCTCCTTTTTGCAAGGGACCAATCACTCTTTACAAAGTCTTGACAAGAAAGAAAAAAATGAAGTTTTTGTTTTTTTCTCTCATCTTCTAAGATTTAATCAAGTGAACATTCAGCAGAATAGTTTGGTATTTTGTGAACACAATTCTTTTTTTATCCAATTGAGGCCCTTTTGTGATCAAGAAAAAAAGACAACTGTTGTGAGCTACAGGCTGTTTACACTGTTAAGAGGTTGATACGGGTCAGTTCTCAAAGGTTATTCTTAGTTCAACTGTTATGTAAACTGTTGATGTCACTGACGGGAGGCTGCTCTCCAGGACATTATATATGTGATAATTATATGACAGAAAATGCAACATATAGTTGGATCTGACCTCCAAGTTCACTAGTTTAAAAATGGAAAAAAATGTCTGTAAGAAACTTGCTGGTTTTTCTGTTACTAAAATGCAATAAATGCCTTCAAGTTTATACTTAGTCTATAGCATATACAAGAGCCTTTTTTCACATGGACAGCAAAAGCCCATCCATCTTCAACCTAGGGTGGATTGTAAGCCTCAATGTTCACTGTCTCCAGAAAGCCTTTTTGAGAGAAAATAGGCAAAAATCTATCTCATAACTAGACAATCATCTGAAGCTGGGATCTTAACTCTCATATAAATATTTTACGTTACTCTACTAAGGAATCTCAGATTTTTCTGAGAAATCAGAAATCATCAAAAATGAAGAAAACAACAAACAAGGGATTCAAGAAAAGCAGCACTTCCTCACTCAGCACATTTTCCGTGATTTTCACAGACATTCAGAATTACAGCTGTTGATATCACCACAAAAGCATGTATTTACTGACTTTTCTTCCTCTTCCTGTAGGGCAAGCACAGCTGCCGAAATGCAAGCTCGTTTCTATGCTTTTTTGTACATCATCAGTTTACCATGTTCCAACCATTCATAGTTATGCAACACCCTCATCGGAGTAGTGGGATTACCACAGTGTCACAGACAGTTTAAATGAGTCTCATGGACCTATACAATTGTAACTATAACTTATATGCATAATTAAATGATGCATGACAGGGAAACAAGCCAGCTTTACTGAAACAGAACAAACTAACTGCTCTGATGCAACAGTTAAGCATCTCATCAGTTATAAAATGAAACAGGTTTAAACCAAAAATCATTTAGAAAACAGGATGCTTGACATTGTAAAGTAGCATGTTCAAAGGATCGTTTTTAGAACATTAAGGAAATATAATAATCCAGTCAAGTTTTCAAAAGAATTCCTGGCTCCAAAATGTTATTATCTGTTTGCTTTTTCACCGTGTTGTAAGAATGGATCGCTCTTAGGGGAAAGAAAATCATGTGTGCAAAACACCGCATGAAGCTAAACAATCTTTAAACGTGGCTAATTTCCATGTGGAGCTGATGATTTAGCACTGTCATCCTTCAACAGAGAAAAAGAATTGCATGTCTTTAGTTTACGTATTTAAGATGAAAAAAGCGAGGAATGGAAATTTGATCCTGCTTCAATTTACTCCAGTAGCAAAACTCTTGCCATGACTTTAGTGGGAGTGAGGCTGCATCTTAGTTCATTCAACGTGAAGAAGAAACAATCAGCTGAGAATAATGTTCTTGTTTATTAGATTTAAATTACTGCCATAGTTGTTTTTAACAGTGTTAAGTAAATTCTATTTTATAAGCCAAAGTATGCCTTCATCTTGCCTTTTCCTATGTAATCTGTCACAATGCAGGATCCTGGTCTTCTGACCAAATCATCACTGGTCACAGCAAGTGTGGCTTGCTTTTGGGGCATGTCTGCATTCCTGTATAGGAATGATATAAATTTGTGGACATCAATGTGGGTATGTCACTGGTGACAACGTCCAAACCTGGGCTGGGGCATGCCCCCCAACCAAGAAAACAGGGTGCACACTTCAAATAAATGCATTATTTGAGTGCACAGACTGCTTCTAACATGTCCATGAAAAGTGTAAAAGTAAAGCAAAGCAATAGGCTTAAATCTGCAATTAGGAGTTTGCACTTTTACTGGAAAATCTAGGATAGTCACAAATTGAAAAAGGTTGATGTTTTTCATCTTTTCCTACAGGACAATCACCCTTCATGTCTAGTTATTCTCTGCCTCTCACTATAAAGTAAAACCTGGAAACACACACAAAAAATCTGTATAGATGTACCTGTCAATACATTGG
The DNA here is from genome assembly GCA_009867235.2 of Psittacus erithacus. Classification (NCBI taxonomy): domain Eukaryota; kingdom Metazoa; phylum Chordata; class Aves; order Psittaciformes; family Psittacidae; genus Psittacus; species Psittacus erithacus. Next base: position 35,971 of record WYDI02027117.1, on the reverse strand, counting down.
GAAAGACTACTACCCAAATGAGACAGCATTTATCACCTGACATCCTTTTCTTCTCCCTACTCTCTGGGCATGAGCAGAAGCAGTTTCCTAGCCCTCAGCTGAGGTGTGCTGGGCTGCAGCTGTGAGATGAAGTAACTGCAGGGCAAAGCCCTGCTTGCTTCCAGCTCTCCTGCCTGAGCAAATGCTCAGCTGTTCTGGGAAGATGATGCTACGTCATTCCATAAACAGATTGCACTTGGAAAGGGATGAAACCTTCCCTTCAAAGACAACATCCTCAGCAGCCAAATGAACACATATGTGTGACCCAAGTGTTCAGAGCTGCCTAATGTGGCCAATTTTGGTCAGTTTTCCATGAATACGGAAAAGGGCCCCCTATTATCCTCCTCACGATATTTCAAGTCTTAATTCCAAAGAATGGAGATGCCAGGACTTGTCAGTGATATGACTGTAACAATTTTATGGGAACTGGCAAGACAGTTCATTTCTCTTATACCTTATTCTCAGAAACACCGAAGTCATTTTGGCTGGGATACATGGTTAGGGAGGCGGGAAGGTAAGCTTAATTCTGACAACTGTATTAGTTGGGACTTCTGTTATGCTGTTATCAACAACAAAAATATGTTTCCATTATGACAAGCACTACCTGCACCATTTACAACGCAAAAGTGTGAAAACAAAGTGGTAACTTTTTTCTTGTTGTCTGTGGAAAAGGAAAAACAGTCGTGTGTTTCCCCACCCCAAAAAAAAAGGCAAGAGAAGGTACAATAAAGTCTGATATTCTCTTTTCTTTGGATTTTGAATTCCATCACAGCTCTCCAAATTAAGATTTATGTGCCATTTTGTATCTGCTGCTGATTTTTTTTCCCCTACAGGGATATCGGTGGATAAGTCTGGATAGGAAACTATATCCCTCAAGCCAAACTGAAAGGTTTATAAAGTTGCTAATAAAAGTTTGGGTCAGAGCCTACATATCAATCATCCGCTCATTGTCTTTTTAAAAGAGCTCAGGCATTTTCCCAACCCCTCCCAGCAGGTCTCTGCCACTACTTTAAACTAAGATTTCAGTGATTTCTTTTTTCCCTGTGCTGACCTCAATAATTTTTCTCTCTCCCCCTCCTTACCTGCCAAATGCATTCATCAGGATTTTGCCAAAGGCTACATGCTTTTCAAGTTGAGAGGAATTCACTAATCATGAGTGTCAAATCCACAATAAATGCCACTACCATATGGTATATGCTGCTATTGGGAATTACCTCAAAAGGCCTAGCTGTGAAAAGCCTGGCTGTATGTAAGGAGGATTTTATTGCTAACTTTCATAACTCATGTCAGGTTGCTTGGTTTCTGTATTCATTGGCTTAAGTGAGTGCCACTGCTTCCTGAATTTATAAAAATGTTGTCAAGATCCCTTAATCTCCCTTCCTCTGAATATCTCTCACACAAACACATTAAAACACATACGTACACAGCAGAACAGCACACACAGTGGCACACAAATCTAAATAGTATATCCTTGTGCTTACTCAATAAATTCCTGTATGTGTTAAACTCATGATAAACATATCATAACCACTGATGAAGATTTTACAGCCTCCTGTCCCATCATACCACCCTGAGTGTAATTCTACAAAGCATAGAAAGATCTAAGTTTGAAAAACTGACAGCAGAATTAGCTGCTGGATGGGGTGCTGACATGATCAAACTGGACATCGTTTCTTTCAACTAAACAAGATAGTATCAGTGATGTGTCTATGTGCCTTGTAAAAACTGTGGAAGTGAGCTGTACAATCAAAGCAAAAAGAAATCTGATTCCTATAAAAAGCTGTCCCCTAATACATACATACATCTGTATTTAAACCCCCCAGCCAGTAACATTCTCAACAAGAGGTACACAGGAAGTTAAGAAATTCCTCAAAAAAACATGCTTTTGTAATCCAAAGAGGGAAGAAGAAAGAAAACAACATTTCAAGAGTTTCACATATCAACTTAGTGATAAGGGAATTACAACAATAAAATGTCAGTGCCATTTGAAACACTTGGGCAGCTGTCTCAACTTTCTCTGGTGCTCTAAAAAGGTGTGTGTGTCTTCCACACACCACGTCATACCCACTAGCCACATGGGAATGTTTCCAGTGTTTAGGCAATGACTCCTGCCTCATCTACATATAGTATATTAATATCCTCTTGGAGCAAACTGAAATAATGTTTTACAACCCCAGTTTTATTTCACAGACATGTACTCTTCCATCCAAAAAAGATAATTTAATTGTGTCCTTAGGAAGAATTCATCTATCTTTAAGGCCTCTATCATGTGTTTCTGGGAACTGTAGGGACAGTGTTTCACTTTCCTAGTTAATAATAAAAATCAACTGCTGGCAATATTCCGTCAAAACAAAAGTGGTGGAATCAGAGAAAATACCCAAAAGTTTACCTTTATAGGAAAGCTTAAGTCTTGGGATATTTTGTTTTGATGTTCCAGTGACTGGAAGGAACAGCATCACTAAAGATAACAGGCTGCAGGCATGTGGTACTTGGAAAGCTCTCATTCTGGTCTCTTCTTCTGTATCTTCTTTTGCGCTATGGTGAAATATCTCCCCACTTTTCAAACAATCCAAATTGAATCTGGAAGAAAAAAGAAAACATCTGTAGATTTTTTGTATTGTTATATAAATAATAATTCTGAAAACAAGCCAGACCTATCTTTAAAAAGTAGCTAATTTAATACATTTGCTAAAAAAGTAATTTCCTCTAGTATAAATCAATATGTTGTAAGTATCTTTAATACTAAACTTACATAATTTGAGGTTGGAAAAACATGTAAACCTCTCAAACACCAATGTCTAGCATAGCTAAATTTTAAGCAGAAATTAAATTAGTACACTACCCATAAAAAGAACATTTGCCATTAAAAAGTGACCATGAAACTTGTTAGTTCATACTGCTTCATTGGATATCTTAATGTTTTATAACTCTGTCTTTATCTCAGCACAACAGCTATTGTATGTTATCACTAAAATAAACTGTAATATCTCAGATATCATGGGTGTACAAGCTGAGCTAACAATGAGTACATACTCATCATAAACTTTCATAAATAAACTAAGAAAATTGGATAAAGCAAGTAGTTGTGTTTAGTTTTAATACAGAAAAAAGTCAATGCAGCTGATGGATTTAAACGCACTTTCAGTATGATATTTCCAGCAGAATAACTGCCTCTATTCACTCACCAAAATGACCTATAAACTTTAATGAGTGACTTACGCTGGGGTCAATAGGCTGATACAGGACTTCGTTAGCACAGTGTGCAACTTAAGCCAGCTTTGCAACAATTTTCACTTACTAACAGTCATTCATATTCTATAAATCTTAAAGCATTTTACAAATGAAAGTAATTATCACTGTCCTTATATTCCCTATGCAAAAACAGAGTCATAAAACTGCAGTGAACCTACTTCCTCAAGGTCACACAGCCACCACAGTAGCTGAACACAAAACAGCAACAGCAATCCTGATGTTCTGCTTGTACCCAGTTGTAAGAGATCCCTTTTGCCCAATAACTCCACTTTTGCATATTAAAATTATTTCAAATGGCATCCCGAGTTCTGAAGGCAGAATGTGATGGTTAATAAATCCCAGAGATCAGGGTATGAAAATATTTGTAAGACTAGATCATCCTCCCTGCAAGTGCATGATACCAGAGGTCAAGGGAGACAGTTAATGAAATGATAAATGTCAGTGTTTGAGTAATGCTGTAAATCAGGGAGTAAGGAAATGTTATAGTTAGTGGCGAGATTAATGGCTCATGACTTGCCATGAAAATTCTTTTCTGAAAGGTACTGAAACAGCCTGATTAAAAGAGTAATCCCAGCGCCCACATAAGCTAGCACTTGCACGGACATCAATGGAAAGCTCCTTGTGAGCCTAGGAGAGACACATCACAGAGCACAGCCCCTAAGCCTCTCCAGCAGTCTGGCACTTATGCTCTCTGCAGCACTGCTGCCAAAGCGCCTCTGTGAGCTGCAGTGGCTTCCAGAATCAGTTTAGCACCTCATGATGCAGGCTGTACATTCTTCCTGGCATGAAGGGACTGGAAAGAAGACCCCTTCAGTTCTCCCTGCCAGAGGAAACCTCTCTCAGGGGAAGCTGGAGCTCTCTGAGCCTCCAAACCTTCTGTCAATAGCAAGAGACAAGGGAGTGTGCAGGAAGAGCATGACAAGAAAAGAGAGAGAAGGAAACAATTTGTAAAATCCCCCAAAGCATCATTCCCATCGCAGAACACTGAGCTGCTGTCTTCTCAATCCCTTCCTCAATGCTCACATTCAGCTTCCGAATGAACTACTTTTGGAAAAGTGTCACTACATATTCATGAGATGACTTGCAAAGAAAACAAAACAAACATGAAATGCCTCTGGTTCATCTTTCCTCTGCCTTTATTAGAGTATAAGATCTTGAGGGAAGGCCCTCACTTCTTCCAAGCCAATACATCTATTTGTGTTTGGACTATGAAGGCCTGATATCGACTAGACTACTACAGGATTTCATCACCTTAATGAGATTTATTTGGGAGGGAAAAAGGGGAAAAGAAGTGAAGAAGAGGAGGACTATATTAAGACAAGAGGCAGTAGACTATATTAAGACAAGAGGCACTAGCCTATATTAAGACAAGAGGCACTAGCCCTCTTCATCTTCAGTGGGATGATAGAGACAAACCATAATTCAAAATCAGCAATTAAGAGGGAGTCACTCACTGCAAGCATGTTGAGAAGTCATGGCTTAAGGGTCTGGGCCTCAGTCAACAGAACTCACCAGAGGATTTGGGCCTTATTTTCTCGAGGCAAAGCACAGTGAGGAAACAGGACTAAATTTGCCACTTACAGAAAAAAACAGTTGCTTGAACACACTGCCATTTGCTTAATTAATTGAGGATGAGCACCAAACTTGCCTCTTTGGCCATACCTCACAAACTCATTTTTTCATGTAGGGTTCTTTTTGGAAACCTTTCTTCTTCTTCTTTTTTTTCCCTTGGTTTTTTTTTTTGTTGTTGTTGTTTTGTTTTGTTTTTGTTTTTTGTTTTTAGTTTTTAAACTTAACTCTTTTATTTGAATCATGTCTGTGAAAAACCATTTGCTTTAATTCCTGACACAAGGCAGCTAGTTTACACTGGAGACAGCTGCTCTGTGAGCTTGAGCCAACCCTGTCTTGTCCTAGATTCACTGCAATCTGGCCAGATTGTCACATATATTTTTAGTTTATGATGATCTTCTAATACAATTCCAGCTTCCACACGAAGTCCTTCCAGCAGCCTAATGACTAGCTCAGGTTAATGAACTTCAGACCAACTAACTGGTCATTAATCTTCAGGAAATATCCTTCCTCTCTGTAACATATGTAATGTCAATCACTGTCCTCTGCTGAAAACAGCCATAATCACGCTGCTCAGAAGTAATAAGACCCATGAATAGAAATAAAATATAAAGCCTAAAAGCAAATCTAACTCCCCTGTTCTTTCCTCCCCTCAAAAGTAAGAAGAGATTTGTCAAAGGAGGAAAAATTATTGTTTCCTTTAGTTCTTTGATACTTCTGCTAAGCACCAACACACTTCCTCATTGTGAACAGACACAAAATAAACGAGGAAAAAGAGCTTGAAAAGAAAACCAATGAAGCTAAAACTGTTTTCCCACCTTGGCTTCAGCTAGGAAATATCTGCACTGTGTTAATTATCACCTATGAGACTGACTGGGAAAGAAAGCTATGCATACACCTCACTGAAATACTGGTATTCCCAGTGGAAAAAAGGAGCTTTTATTTGCCCCTCATGGGGGTAGAAGGCACAATGCTGAAGCTGGGGCTGAGAAGCCTGGCTCCATCCTGCTAGGACCTCCTTGTGGGGCTTGTGAATTCATAATGGACTATAGGTTAAACCTGCCGGAATGCAAAGTGTAGATCTGCCACCTTGCCAGAGAGAGGCGGCTGGATGTAACCGGCACATACATGATATCACGCCCCTGAAATGAGGTGTCACCTCCCTGCAATTGGTCAGGTTTAGTGAAGCCTATAAAACAGATTGCTCCATAGCTACTGTCTGAAACAGGGAAACCTGGAGCCAATTTACTAAACATAATTTATTCCAGGCCCTTTGTTGCAATAAACAGAGCTCTTCAGCCTTCTCAAACCACAGACAGTAGGGAGCTCTGTGCTTATGGGAGTTTTTTCAAATCCTTCAGCTCAAACCTATCTAAATCTCACATTCACAAGTACTGTGTAGGTTTCCGACTTCTCCTGGCGTCATGAAGTCCAGAGCTGGAAGGACTGTGACCCATCTGCAAACACACACAATTTTTTAACAGTAGTTTGTGTAACTCTCAATGCAATTCCATAACAAAAAACCTATACAGAATTAGAGTATAATATAAAACCTGTCTCCAGCACTAGCTCTCTGAAGCTATTAGGAATTTTGTACTCCAATAAAGAGGACAACGAAAACAGCCTGCAGCAAATACAGGAAAAGTGATTAACCAAATGGTATGGCACAGTTATACTGATTCTAATAGCAGCATTGCAAACTGCAACTACTGAAAATCCAGAGCAAATTTTTAGTTGATTCATGATGATTTAAAAAAGCTAGAATAGAACAGAAAAATTTCTGATAGTCACAATGGACTGATAAGCAGGCTGAAGAAGTTACCTGGCCCATTTACTCTCAACATGTAAACTACTGTGTCTGATGCTGAAATTTTTCTTCCTTCTCATCTACCCGTGTCTGAGATCTTGGGACTTATTTTATTTTTCCATTAAGTGAGAAGAGAGCAAAAAATGTCCCTTGCAGACATCAACCAAGTAACATAAGTGGCCTGTTAGACAGACATACTGCTTTAAAAGATTTAAAACTAATTAGCTGCAAAAAGAAACAGAAAGGACCCCACCTACAATTCTAATTTATTGAAAGGTATGTTATCCTTTTGCTCATATCATACATGTACTTAATATATGTGTATGATATAAGCATACAAATTTAAAGCATATTACTTTAACTACAAATATATAGATATATGTTTCCAATGTATTTACCTCTAAATGTTTCACCTGTAAATTATCACACATATTCCAAAAGAAAAAAGTCTATGGTTGTCTACTGTGTATTTCAAAACTATAATCATGAGCTGGATATTCAATATTCTGTGTTAATAATGCGGAAAAGTAGAAGAGTATGTGAGTCAAATGGATAACTCATAAAATAAAATAGACTAAAAATAAAATTGTATCTCCAGGCTTACTTGACATTCTTAAATAACTTCTTAAATAACAAAGATATTCATCCAGAGCACACTGAAACTATGTTCCTTCTCCCCTTAGATAGGCGGTCTGTTGATATACTGCTTGGCAGAGGAGGCTTTTCTCTTCATTGTGAAATCTCAGTTTAAAGCTAACTCCATCCAAGAACTGGTAAACAGTATTATTCATCACTGTTCTCCCATTTATTAAGTAGCTTTTGTGCTGTTTATAGTGCAGCAAATGTTCTCTTCCACGTTCTCTCTTTTACAAAGGGAGATCAGTATTATATCACTTCCCAACAAAAATTACTAAATAAAAAGACAATGGTACAATCTAAAAAAAAAAAAAAAAAAAAAATAAGCCTACAGTAGGTCATTTTTTAGTTTGTTTTAATTCAATCTTTGAGTTTAGTAGATCTGGTTTACATAAGGTTTTGTCATGAAGCAGACTTTGCTGTTGTTAAATACCCAGATGAAAAGTAAAGACTCATATGAAGCACAACCCAGCTTATAATGAGTTTTACAAAGCTTCACAGGCTTTACCTTCACTGAGCTCCTCAAGGATTAATACCCTATCCATTCAACACCAGTAATTTGAAGGCAAGAAAAATCTCTATTCTAATTCCCCCTTGAGAAGAGCCAAATAGAATAAAGAAAAATGAAGGGACTGAGAGACAAAGGGGATGCAACTGAAGGAACAAAGAGTCAGAAAAAAACCCTTGTTTTTATTGCCAACAACCATCTGATAATAAAGCTCTCCAATGGATAGAAAATATATTTGAGGATTACATTGGATTTTTAGTTCATCAAGCTAAAGATAAACTCAAGCAGAAGCAAAATTGGTGACTACGGAAGTGAAATATGAGAGAAGAATGAACTCACTTACTTGGCTTATTTTTAATAGTTTTCTTCATCTTTCTGAAATCTGATGGAAGCATTTCTAAAAGGCATATAGTCCTTTGGAGACGAATACTGGTAAGAATGGATAACCTTTCTAGAGGAGTCTGTCACATTGCTATGAAGAGCTTATCTGACCATGAAATTTACTATCGGGCACCAAAAATGATACATATAGGAAATGAGCATTTTATCGTCAAAAGATACCCGGATATTTTTCAGGTCAGAGTCAGCGGGGTCAGGACTACATCCAAGGATTTCACATAGCCATAGAAGCACTCCTGTCAGAATGTGGCAGATAGACAGCCGTGCAAACAGATATGCTATATATCACTAGAAACAGTGATTCTGAGAAGTTTTATCTGTGGCATTGAATCTTTTGGACATACAATGCATAAATCCAAGACTGATGATAAAACAAATGCCTCTAATTCTTTGTATATTGTGTCTCCTTAAGAAGAAAGAAAGATCTGTAGTTTTACATTCTATAGCCTGTTTCTCAAGAAAAAGGGTAGGATGAAAAGCAACTTGTCAGTTGATAAGGGTATTGCAAAAAGGAGGTAGGCAAATGAATAAAATGTTCCACCAATCAGATGGACAACCAAAATCTTTCACACATGGATACCTACAGGCCCTTCCCTCTAAAGTTAGATGCATACGCATCTCAGATGGACTTTTTCCTTCTTTGTTTCTTTTTTGTTGGTGAAAGGAACTGTGACTTCAGATTTGGCAGTGTTCCAGGCTGGGTTGGCCAGGGCCTTGAGCAACCTGGTCTAGTGGAATGTGTCCCCTGCCTGTGACAGAGGGATTGGAACTGGATGACCTTAAGGTCCTTTCCAGTCCTAACTATTCTATATTACAACTGTACTAACAGCCTCCCATAGGCTCGCTATTTAGAATGAGAGCACCCCAAAACAAACTAAAGCCAGGACAAAGAAGAAAGCAGAGTATGGCACAATTTTGCAACACGTAAGAATCAAAAGGAACCCTAAGCCAAACCTCAGTGTTACATTATTTTAAGTACAGCATGTTTCCCCTGCAAACCACAAAAAAACCTCTTGTGCTATGAAAAGTGATTCTAAGATGGAGTTTGTAACTTTGGTATCCAAGAAAAGAAAAAGGCAGGAGGACAAGAATTTCTAGACATTAATGAGAAGGTATACTACATGAAAACGGCTTCCTGCCGAGCACTGTGACGTCTGAAGGTTTCCAAAGAGAGCCAGAGAATTTTCCTCTGAAACGTCTGTTACCACCTGCAGCACTTTGGGGTGGCTTGGCTCAGCTATGAATAAAGCAGACAGGGAGAGAATGCATGCAGGAAGCTTTGCCTCTAGAACAGCCTTGGCCTGCTGTTGGGAAAATACTGAAAAGCCAAAAAAGTGTCATGACGGCCATCAGAGAAAAGAAATGCTCATTTTGGGGAGACCTGCCTGAACATTTAAATACTAACAGATTGCATTTGTCCTGCTAGAACCTGAATTAACCCCAGGCAGCACTGTTAAGTCAGCGAAAGCACTGACCCTGCAACTACCATTCTTTTGCTGGAAGAAACATACACCTACAATGGCCAACTCAAAGGAAGGATTACAGACTCTTTTTCACCTCCAGGAATACTTGCCAGTGTTTGCTATGGAAAAACTGTTCTCTGTGCCTCTTTTCATAGGAGACCTTCCAACATCTGCAGGGGTGGAACATGAGTCCTCTAGCAGTGACAGTTCTATTACTGGAGGATTGGACTGGCTGGTATTTCTGGGGTTACCAGTGGCAATGGGGTATTATTTTACAGGTTAGTTACTTGAAAAGAGAATTTCCCTACCATGTATTTTGTATGCTCTTGAAAAAGAGCATTTTATATGCTCTTCCCACAGCTTAATGGGAAGACGGTGTAGCACTCTAGTGAAATTTGTTATGAATCAAGCCCATACTTAATTCTAGGCATGATGTAGCCGCAGGGTAAATAATATAACATACTCTGAAAGCATATAGTCAGTGAGCTGTCCTCAGGATTTATCTACATATGCAAATAAGTAGGGCTCTTCTACCCTTGATCCAAGCAATTCAGACTTAAGCCAGTTCCTACTGTTGTATTACTCCATTAATTGCATACAATACAACAACATATTACACATTTCAGCTCTACATGCATCAAAGGCACCATCAGCCAGCCAATTCTGTGTGCAGGCAGAAATGGTTCTGCCCACAGCTACCCAGCACATCTGTACAATCATAACCCAGCAAAACCTACTAAAAAACCCCAAACAACCAGAATAGAAAACCAAAACAAATCCTCTCCAAAACGGAAATAAATAAGGGAATGAAGATTTACATGTACAAACATATTTATAATGTTAATTTAATTTCACAGCAAATACTTTTTTGTGCTAAAATTTGTAGCTAGGCTTATCTAAGCAGAAATGTCTTGCCAGCTAGTTTGGAATTCTGCTTAAATGCTTGTAAGCACTCACAGATTTCTCAGCTCTATCTAAAAGCTGCTTATAGGACTCTCAGAGAGAACTAGAATGTTATGAATATTAAGGACGGACAACTGCATGTTGTAGCTGGCATCTTAAAATTATTAATTCTTTTTATTATATTAATCCTGGCAGGATGTTTCATTAACTGACAGTATTACCTAGTTCATCGTCAGCCGTGTAAAATTCTGACCTGAGAATTTTCAAAAGAATTCAGGATAATAGAGTTTAGTGATGGTTAAAAAGTATGCATTTCATATGGCAGCTGGGCTTTGATCAAATATGTTTGCTCTCTATCCAATGGCATATTTTCATAGAATTCCTTTCATCAGTGTATGGCCTCATTATTTGATGCACTGCCAGTGAGCTCTGTACAGCACAGTCTGCAGGGCTTTAATATATAAACTACAGTGTAGCGAGAGACAAGTCGGAAGGATTTTAATTTACACTTCCAACAAATTTCTATTTAATAATTCATACCCTACATTTCATCTCTATTGGAGGAGGGGTTTTATAAGGGCTTTTAATATCCATTGTCCAACTAATTTTGGATCAACATTTTGTGAAGCCAATATGTAAAATGATACACACATGAATGTGTACACTGCAATGCAGTGATCTGTGTTGGCACATTAACCCAGTTATTATATTGTTAGGCTGCATGCCTTTGCTTTCTTCCTAGGTTTTTTTTAAAGGTTTGATTTAATTTGCATTTGGAAGATGTGTGACAGGGCATCAGCAGAGCCAGTGTAACAAATCCCATTTATAAGTTCACACAAGTCACTAACTTAATGTGGATCTATTCCTCTTGACAGGTTTCCCTCTGGTACTGATCACCACAGCACTCAAGCAGTTTAAAAGCTTTAATGGCTCTATTCATTATCTTCTATCCTTGCCATTATGGGTTAATTGATTTTTTGCAATGTTACCATAGGAGATGACGTCACTTGCATAAGGTCACACCAGCAGTTAGGACCAGTACCCACATCCCCTTGACATCCAGGCAGTGCCTTAGTCACCCAGCCAGTGACTTCTCATCAGGGACTATAGATTGCTGGCCGTGATTCCTGTGGTGAGATCCATGACCCACATACCACTTCTCACTGTATTTTACTCTAGATTTAAGCCCTTGGAAAACTGCAGAAAATTACAAGCAAGTTTCATTTTCCATAAACAAGGACTTCATAGAGCTGCGTAAGGAGTGACATGCAGCCAGCGTGAGTTCAAACAGCAGGTTATCAAAGATGTAACAATCCTGCGTTCAGTGATCACCTACTTTGCCATTCTCAAGGGTTAGAACATGCTGCTATCAGACCCTAAGAGAAATTTCTGCTTGTGTTGCAGCAGAAATCAAATTGTATTTGGTGCAGTAGAGTTGTTTTGTTGGTCTATTTTTAAGCTGTTTTGTAAATGGTGTTAGCATGACAGTTCCTGGAATCTGAAACAGCCATACTGAAAAAGAAAACAAGAATCCAGGCACTGCCACCTCCATTCAACACAGAACTATTTCCACTTTGGTTTAAAACCACAATAACTTTCCTTTGTCTCGTGAGGACAAAGTGAGGACACAGAGTGCACAGATGAATAAATACTTTGCTGAAAAATAGCAAAGCTTTTTAGGCAGTTAACCAGTTAGTTACTGTGGAGTTGCAGTAACCAGAAGATTAATACAAAGAAGGTAGGATGCAAAACACCATCGCTAATTGCCTTTTCTCAGTAGACACTTGTCCCTAAAAAGATGAAGCAGTCTTGATCCTGAGGGAGTTATGAGGCTTCATTCCCTACAGGGATGTTCAACACTGGAACAGGGGTTCAGAGAAGCTGTAGATTCTCCATCTTTGCACATATTTGAAATTCAACTGGACATGGCTTTGAGCAATCTGATCCAAAGCTGAAAGTACCCAGCCCTTGAGCTGCAAATGGGACCATATGACTTCCTCATGTCCCTTCCAAACTAAATTTTTCTATTAATTTTTCAAAAAGCTAATGGACAAAGGAATAACTGAACTGGACCACACATTGAAGGCCTTCAGCATCATCCAAAACCTTTCCACTGATCAACTTACAGCTCTGACAGCCATCAAATGGCTTTTCCTGCTCTCTAGTGATGACTCTTATCTTTCCAAGGACTTCTAATGAGGGCAACACCTACCTGACCTGCACACAAATCAACTCCCTTACTACTGAAATCAGGAAAGCTTTCCTTTTTTAAAACTGTCTGAAAGTGGCAGTAATTGATTCACAAGCAGGTCATAAAAACCTGTATCAAGAACAGCAATGTATGCATAGGACAAGTGAAGTACACACAAAATAGGTACAGACACTTCATTAGCTATATAACTTAATCCAGTATCTCACAGCTGAAGGATACCGTTTGGCCACACAGTCCTGGTTTACCCATCCTGTGAGAACTAAACACAGAACCAAGTGTTAAAACTGTTGACACTGTATTTGAAATAATGCTTTTGTCTGCGCTGATGAGACAAGAAGGGGATTTCTTCCAGGATTCCCCCACTGGAGCTCAAAGAGGAAGCTAGATGAGAAATACCACTGGATGGACGGCTGACACCCAAACCAGGCCAATGAGTTCTGCTTACTCAGAAGACAAAATATCAGCTGTGTGTCCCAGCCTAACCTCTCTTTTCTGTTCAAATCTGTTAGTCCTTCCAGCCAGTCTATCATTTCCCAATTGGATCAAGAAGGAGAAGCCACCATAGTTACTACATTAAATGCTTCAGAAGGTTGTGGGAAGAAAAACTAGAAAGGATATGGCATCTGCACTGACTTAGCTAGAAAAGTGATATGGTGGAGAAGATTAAGTTCTGTTTCCATAACCATGGCTGAGCAGGTGGCAAACATCTACCACAGGTGCTTGTTTTATAGAGGATAACACTGCCTGGTAAAACAGGCATCTCTCAAAGAAACCAGGGCTTAAAGATATCCAGGTCTCTTTATGTCAGAAGAGCCCTATGTAAGTTATGAAACCGCTTGGGATCATTATGATTAACTATCTTTCTTAAGCTATTCCCCACCAGGCTTTAGTGCTTTTAAACCACTGACCCCTTGAAATAAAGAGGTAGATTTCTCTTTTCACAGCTGTGAATCAACACAGGGAAGAATTAAGAGACATCTGAAAGCAAAGCCAGGCAGAATTTAAAACAAAATCCTTCAATGACAGATTCAGAGAGTGATGGCTACAGCTGGAGCTTGCAAATATAACAACTAACTAAACGAGCACGTATTATGCTAAAGCCTTACATAGGCAGACCCTGTGCAGGGCAATTTCTTCACAAGGAACCAGAAAAACAGAACTACTAGAAATAAGTCATCAGGAAAACTAGCTATTGGATGCTCAAAAGGAACTTTAGTGCATAGGTCCTTCAGCAAACTAAATGGTAATCACCTCCAAAATGAGGAGATAGGTGATAATCTGTTAGACAAATTAATCGTCGATTTATTTTTTTTTTTTAAATCTGCAATGCAAAACTGAAAATCCTGTGCCTGGAGAGGAATAAACCATTAATAAGATGTAGTTTTTGAAACTTATATAATACCTTTTGTACAGTCAATTTAAAATATACAGTAACTAGTACATACCTCATAGGAGTCTTTGCAAACGAAATGTATTCCTATTATTCCAGTTTCACAGCTGGGGAAGCTGATTCTAAATGTATTCAGTAGCCATCCTAGGTGGACTTGAAGTGTGTCTGCTCAGCTGGGGTATGTGACTTCCATTAATGGCACAGGGAATAATGTACTAGCACTCAGAGACAGGACTGACTGATGTCAAGTGAAGTTCAACCATTAGCATTTTTCTGAGGGAAGTCTCTAGACCTCAGGGTCATGAATCGACAAACTATCGAACATTTTCTCTGTTGTGCTGACCATCCTCTATACTCAATGAGATCAGCTGTCTAGACCCTTAGTCCCACTACAGATGCTTTGTGCCCCTCCTGAGGCACAGAAAGGCTTCATTGCTAATTCTTTTCGAGTAATGTGCAATGAAGGATAGGGTCTCACAAATCCCTTTCTAGGACACTCAGAATAGTCTCATTACTTTGGAAGAGAGGAAAAACCTACACATATATATGCAAACTGTGAGTTTTGTTATTCTGGAGATCTGTGATTAACTAAGACATATGGTGACAGAAATGCCATTAATGACAAAATAAAGCCCACTGAAAGCAGTATCTAAAAAGAATGAAGATGACTAATAACTTGTACCAAGAAAATTACTGCTAAATTGCTATCGTCTCACACCATTAATGAGCTGGGAGGAGGCAAAAAGCAGCTTTTCTTTCAGAAGGACTTTCTGGAAAAATACCTCTTGCACCATTTTTTCTTGACAGGTTCCAGAGTATCTATTAGATATAGATGAGTGATATAGATAAAACTTATGGGTTGTAATCACTCTAATGTTCAGCAAGCAGTTATTTCAGATGGCTTATACAAGTATGTGGCTGATACCATCTGCCAAAACACGAAAATATGCAAAGAAAAACCCTGCAGCAGAATCCTATTCTTCTCAAGTAGAGTAATTTTGGAAGTAAGGAAAGTTATAATTTTCACCATCATCATTAATACTTATCGTATTTAGAGCATCAATACTCATAGCCATAACTTTTTTAAAAAACCTTTTTTGCAACAATTCTGCCAGATACAAATTTAAACGTTATGGGTAATAAGAAGGTAGGCTGTTTCCAGTGACATTTGCAAGTTTTAACTCAGCTCTGGAAGTCAGGACATGCAGAGTGAGTCAGTGCAAAAAGGCCACTCAAACCTTGGCATTTTTATTCCTTTAGAGGCACCTCAACTACATTCTTGTTTTGCAGAAGTGCTTGTATAAATATTAAGCAACACAAAACAATAAAAAGATAAAAATCCAGCATGCGAGGCCAATCCTAACAAAGGATGAGAGAAATTGAAGAAAAAAAATAAAATAAATGCCTCATGTGCATAATAAATTTCCATATTATGAGTCACTGAATAGACTCATGAACTACAAATCGACTATATCCTTTTTAACTTTTCCACATAATGATGTCCTGTCTGAAAACCAGGAACATCTTCAGCAGACATAGTTGCTACAGCTGAATGTTAATCAATAGTGTGTATGTACTGTAGTGCAAGTTACAGTACCTAAGTTTGACTAAAGATTTAGAAAACAGCATGTAGGACATAGCAGATGTGCAGCTAGATCAGCAAATGCCTTCTCTATGTACTTGAAGAATTACTAGGATAAATTACCAAGAAAACAATGCAAATCTATTCCTCACAGTAATACAAGATGAAATGGAAAAGCTAAAAAAGCAAGTCTGCAAACCTATGCAGTCAGTAACTGAGAAAGTAACCACATCTGAGCTTCTTTCAATGTTCAAATTGTCTCTCAATTTGCTTTTCTTAGCAATATGTATCACCAAACACATTCCTGATTTTCTACATTCAAGCAGTTCTGGGTTTTCTCCACCTTCAACATTCATTTCCTGCTCCTTGATAAACTCTCTTACACAACAACTCTTTGCTTAAACAAGATTATAAAAATGTTTGTAATGGCAAGACTGATGGCTCATCCAGTCTAGTAGTCTGTTTTTAACAGCAAGTGTAAGGAAGAATAAGAATAGAACTTTTACATATGATATTTCCCTACCCTTAGTGCTCCCCTTTCTCTCTATCTATTTTCAGCTCAGGAGATTTCCTGAGCCTATTGCAGCCTGCCTCTTTTGTAACCCCCAAGTAGATATCACTTTCCAGTACTTGTCCAGCCTCCCTCTGAGCCCTTGTAAAATTCTTGCATCTGCAACACCATCTGGCAAACAATTTTGTACGTCTGCTACCCAATGTGTGAAGAGCCATTTTCAATACCAACAATGCAATGTGACAATGTATGAATTTCCCCTCATATACCACAACCTTCATAGTGTTAGCAGAAAGTAGATCCCACTGGGCAATAAATATAAGATTCTGATTTAGTTGTAATGATCATTCAGCTGCTTTAACATTAGACACATCATGTATGCTACTTCATTATTTTACTTTATATGCATTTTTACAGAGTGGCTGGGAAATTAAAGAGAAAATTGGTCAGGAAAAAAAAAAAGATGATAGCAGTGGTCAGCTCCAATGAGTGTTTGCTGCCAAAGAAAAATATCTTGCTATGGTCACTGCACAAGATGAGATGTGACCATAACTAAATCTTTGGTTTATTTTTTTTCCTAAACCCAGGAACAGCTTTTAACATTCAACCAAAGATTCTTTTCCAAGGTTGGCAAATCCATGGGTGGGGCAAAACCACAGCTTGGATCAGTGAAAGAGAAACCTTCCAGGTTTTACAGCCAGCAGTGGCTCAACACCAGCAGCAGAAGCACAGCTTCACTCATCGTTCCTGGTGAACGCCTTCAGGCAGTAGGATGGAAAAAGCATCCCAGTATCCCGCAGTCAGGTAGCTCTGTCCCCTCTTTCCCTGGCAAGGCCCTCTGGCTCTCTCACACTGCAGCAAAATTCAGTTTTATTGTACGAAATGGCCAGGTTTTCCCACATCCAGTACTCCCATTATAAATGAAATAAAAGGAAGGGAGAGAGAGGAGGGAAGGGGTGAGAAAGGGCTTTACTTTTGCATAAGTTGATAATATGTCTTTAAAATCTTCTGTTCTCAAAACTATTAGAATCAATAATTTAAGAAATGTATTTTAAGATCTATGCTATAAACTGATTATGTGGAAATACTTAAAAGCTGTATTAATCTTCATGTTTCAAGGTGAAAGCACTGTAAGAAACAGCCTCTTGCACAATTTAGAACAGTAAAATTGCAAAGATTTATGCCTTCCATTGAAACATCTGGTCTTACCCACTCTTGGTGCCAGAATTGCAGGCTAGATGAGCTACTTGTTTATTCCAGTCAGGTGCTTCCTTGACTCCTGGACTTTATGTTAAGACATGATGAACATCTTACTCTCACTGGAGAATTTTTTCTCTCATGAAGTCAGCAGGTCAGAACTTGAAATTTACAGCTCATGAAAGGGATTCCTCATTTGAGTTTGCCATATCCTACTAGATCAGCAGATGTATATAAATACTAAAAAAAACAAATTTATATACCTTATATACTCCATACTTCATATATGACTCCATACTTCATACATTACTCCATACTTCATGCATGCTTAGTCAGTAATATAAGGGACTTTCAGAATACAGCTTCTTTAGCAATACCTGACGCAGTGAATTATAAGGGGTTACATCTCATAGAAATACTACAGTGAGCATTGTAGAAAAGAGCTCATTTCCTTTTATAACAACAAAGTTTTCAAGTAAATATTATAAACTATAATTATTCCAAAGGACTAAATTAGTTATATTTACTTATTTAGAATTAAAAATTATTTAGCTCATTACATCTATCAAAAGTCAAGTTTCAAATTATGCTAGTATCTGCAGTGTATCATGATAATGTAATGACATTTCTGTCATTGCTTATTGAGTTTCTGAGCTGTTTCAAAACAGTACACATATTCAAAATTTCCACAACTTTTTTAATCAAAAACTAACATCAAAACATAGACAAAAAACATTACACTTTCTGGAAAAAATAAAAAAAAAATCTTATTAAGTTTTAAACCAGAAAAGTTATACCTTCTTTTTCAATTACAGCTACTTTTAAGATTTTCCAGAGGAAGCTACAATTTGGCTTTGATCCTGTTACTGCAAGGTGCCAGAAATACCTAATTATAGCAGGGAAATACATGCGTTGTGTGCATACGCATGTATGTGTTTGTCTGCATGTGAAATTGAAAAATATCCAAGACATACACACAGCAAACCACATAATTAAAATTACTCTTATGCATAGTAAATTTATCTTTAAATTAGAGAATAATGGAAGGATGGGACAGACTTCTCAGTACTAAAACATAATGCTCCATTTAATGAGTAATCCCTGGAGCACATGAATGTTTACCTCACTCTGGGCAAGCTCAAGTGCATGGACAGACAATTACAGTACTTCAGCTGATCTACAGTAACTTGTTAAGCAGCTGTAATGCAATAACATTCTTTCATGGGCTTACAGACTTCATGTCTGTATTTTGCTCCATGCCAATATGACTTTTGACTCCTAAATATTAAATAGCTAAAACATACAGTATGTTCAAAGTTAGAATGCCAGAATCTGGGTCAACAAAGCACTAGACACTCACAAAAACTCGAACTTCTGTCTGAAGTCTCTCCAAGTTTGGCAGGTACTGTATCTGAATCTGCTCTGTCTTCAGAAAAAGAAAATAGTAATTTATTTATTATTTTTTAAAGACAAGATTTTACAATAGGAAAAACAATACGGTTAGGTGGTATTATTTCTTAGATGAATAATGGCTGGAAAGCAGTTTTATTAATATGGCCAACAGCTTGAATAGAATTCAAAATTAAAAAAAAAGTAATTATAAATATAGACAGGCAGTATATTAATAGTAAATGCTGACAAATGGCTTCTGAGAGTCTCCAAGTTTTACTCTGGGAGAATGGTAAAAGGAGAAACGATATTTCTAAAGCTTCACTTCCCATCACTTTTATACATGTGACTGTTGTCAAAGTTGTGAGACTGATATTTAGCAAAAACACAGCTTAAATAAAAGAAAATCTATTAGATTAATCAAGAGTTACACTGAATAGCTTTCTTGCAGCTATGTTTTAATGTTTCATCATGTACACATAACACAGACTTCATTGCTTTGGTCCTACTCAATATTTTGCAGAGGCTATTGAGCACCTTCTTCAGTGTGATGACTCTTCACTTCTCAGTGAACTCTGTGAAAGCTGAAGGCAGTACTTCAAATTATACATTCATTTTCTAGGCTTTTAGACTAGATCAAGATCTTATTTTTCTATAATTTTGTATTACTACATAAGGAAAATTAATGCAAACAAAGAACATACACTGTATTGCTTCGGAATACGTGAACTCTAGAAACTCAGGAATGGCCACTTTTTCTGTATGTGATCCAAACTTCTGGCTGCCAGTGTAAAAGCCATTTTAAAGTGATTTTTAAAGTTGTTACATCTATAATAGTCTAAGTATACAAATGGTGAAAGATTGACAGAAAACTAACTTGTGCATACTCAGATAAAAGCATAAAAGACATATATATGTTTGCCTTGTTCCACAGGGAATTATTGTGATTCACAGCACCTGAATAAGAGTTTTCAGCTTGTTACAATCTTATTTCTTGAAAACAGAATGCATTTTAGAGTGTTGAGGTTTTTTATTAAATGAAGCAGAAAGTACAAATTGATGGTCATCTGTATTTTTGTTGGCATAGCTCTGTGCTTCACACAAGCATGGTTGAAGTATCAAAATTCCTTCAAATACTTATCTCTTTTAATGATAACTACAGCTGCACTCAAAAGCTGCTGCCCTTGGTATCGCTTACATTCCCACAGGAATATAAATCTCTTGACAGGCAAGGGTTTAAAAAAGGTATTCTTCTCAGGGCACTGGAGAAACAAATAGTTTTATTCTTTTGATGCTACATAATAATATTATTGGGCCAACATGCTGAAATATATGTCCTTTCTATTCTTTTTTCCTTCTGAAATTTATCTACTATTACATTATTAATCTGAAAACGGGCCAAAAGAAAAACCAGGGAGAGAGATCCAACAAATGCAGAATTCAAGTACTGTCATTTGGGCCACTGAACATCTTCAATAGAAGCAATTTTGTCCAAGGCATGGGAATATTGAAAAAGAAACATTATGAAGAGACACTGAAAAGCTGGTTGCTACCCACTGGCGATCAAATACGATCACAGCAAATATGAATCTGTTCTGTAGATGAAGTAATAATGTACCTAGTGATATTGAAATGAATTGTTTAAACAGTCATATTTTACATTTCGTTTCTAAAAGGTGTGTGTTTAAATCCCATGAGTTATACAACGATAATCACAAATTAGTTCTAGTCTATCCTTGAATCAATATTATTTCTTTCATCACATTAATGCTGTTAGCTCTATTACCTAACAGTAATAGTGTTTTTAAAACCCAGTGACTATATTTGTTTAATTTAATTCCCAAGCCCCTGGTTATCACTGCAGTTTTACTCATGCTGAAGTTATCTTCTATCTATCTGTATATTTCCAAAACCAGAAAAAAAACCACTAAGACCTAGAGACACATCACCACCTCTTGCAGTAATGTCGCTCATGCTATGAATAAAGCATAAGCTTAGAAAAACATCATCACCCAACAAACAAATAGCTTTTGCTGAACCAAATACATGTGTTTAGAATTGTGCACCCGAGCTAATTGGAGGCAGGCCCTGGTGCCGTACCGCAGTTAAGAAATCCCTCCAACTGGTCATTCAGAGTTCATCACAACATGCAGGAGCAATTGCTTAACTCTGGGGGCTGGAGGCATGGAGAGAAATCTCAGAAAACAGGCTGGGAAACAATGCTGTCTGCCATTTGCATGGACAACCTTGGTGGTGCAAGGAAGCCAGTGAAGACAGGGACCTGAGCAAAGCTGCTTGTAAAGCAGTGATGTGCCACTGCAATGGGCGAGCCGCAGTCTGAAGGAGGCTGGAGATGTTGTGTAGTGGAAGAGCACAGGGGGAAATGAAGGGTACATAAGAGCAAGAAAGGATGAGACTTCCTCAGCAAAGCTGATTCACTGGCATCTAGCCCAGTCTGACATACAAGTTGGAGGACAGATAACCCTGCAACAACTCCTCTCCTTTTCCTGTGCATCAGACTAACCCTGACCCTGTGTGTATCTTTGAGCTCAGCCTTGTCCAACATGTGCTTCCAGGCAGGATGCTGCTTGTAAAACCCTCAAGCATTAATTCCACTAATTGAAGCATTCAAAATAAAAGCAGAACTTTCAGAGGCAATGTTGCCTTTCTGACAGCAACATGCTCTCAGCAACAGCCAGCGCTGGGAAGTCTTGTGTTAGGGAGGTATTGAGCTAACATGTCCTCACAAATACCATTCAACCCAATCAGCCAAACTGTGGACCTTGATTTTTCTGTCTGGCAGCCCTGTTCAGTCCTGCTAAGTTGGACTTTGCCCAGTGCCATGGCTGGGAAGCTGCGGAAGTTCTCCACAGAAAAGCGCCTGCAAAAGGAGGGGAACGCTTCAGGACTGGTAAAATAGGTTTAATAGAGTTGGAAGTCTTAAAGGGCTGATCCATTCACCCTGTGTGAACCGACGATAAGAACAATACCCAAACAAAAGACAATCTAACACAACTGTCACAACAAAGCCACTTCTGAAAGACATCTGACAAGGCAACATCTTGTTTAAAAATCCTCAGGATATTAACTGCGTATTTGTGTGTTGTATTCAGAAGACTAATTGTATTGTATTAAGAAGACTAATGTCATGACAACAGCTCAATTTAGCACAAATAATAGGCCAATAAAAATACTAGCATTTTAAAATTATTAAATAATCATTTTTTCTTGCATTTCTGTTGCTTCCAAATACTGGCAGAATTCCTTAAAATAAACAAACAGCTGTTTTGTTGGGTTTTTTTTACTTTTAAAGATTACATGTTGGCAGTAGTTTAGGCAACTCTGGACATTTGTTCCATTCATCTGAGGTGAAAAAAAATGAAAGACACATCTATCACATTGCATTTTCACTATTAGAAAGCCAAAACAAGGGCCCTTCAGGGAACACGAAGTTTAATTATAAACTATCACAGCAAAACAAGATAGATTCTGGGACAGATCTCTGGGAACACATTCAATACACTAAGCCAATATAATCTGAATTTTTTTTAAAGTATTATTATTTTTCATGCGGGACCATAATTCTTTTTTGGTATAAAAGAAAAAACTCAGAAAAATAGTGGTCAAATACAGAAGTACAAAGTCTGCTGTAAAATAATGTTCACAGTATAGTTAGTGTTTTTTCAGAAGCATCCATAAGAACAGAAAAACAGAAGCAGTGTAACTGATTAGCAGCCCATTTGTTTTTCAAACTGTGCACTAAATTTATTGAGAAAATCTGAAGTATAAAGTAAGTCACAGTACAAAACAGCATCACCTTCTTGGCACTGTAGTTTTTAGTTTCAGTTTGTATAGGCCTTTTTATAATGCTGGATCCATTGTCACAACAGAAGCACCTCAATGAAAAACAAAATTACATCCATATTCGGTTTTCCTTTCCACCCTTCTCACCAAGAAAAAGTAGGAAATTTTTTCCAGAATCTTCAGTTTTAAAGATTTCTTAATCACACATGATGCATCAATTAGCTGGTTCATTTCTGTCCGTGGAAAGTTCCTCTAATAGGAAAATGTGTTAATAAATAATACTGAAATTTTTAAGACAGTTGAAAGAAGTTGTAACCCTCCTACAACTCAGTGAGGCTATTTAATAAGACTGCATTTTAGATTTCCATTATGCAACAGAGAAGAAAATGAGTTATGTCAATAACACTGTCAGCAAGGTCAAGCCCCATAGGAATCCTTATGAATTCCTTCTAAAATCCTGTGTAGATCTGTAAACTATGTCAAGATCTTACCTACCACATTGGTGAGGTGTGGAGTTTGTTTTAAACAACTGCATACTGACAGCCTAATTCTGTTTTCACAAAGATGAACCGGATCTCTACAAAGGCTGCCTCACAGCACAAAAGGTATCCATCAGGTAAATTGATTCTTCTGAAGAAATGAACTGCAGAAGTAAACATGAAAAGCTGTACTGGATCTGATTTGGAGAAATAAATACTGAAGATTCCATGGTCTAAAAGCCACACATGACATTAAAAATGAATGCTAATATATCTTTCCCAAGAAAATACATTTCTAAATTAGATCAAATACACAAATCATAAAATCATAGAATAGTTAGGATAGGAAAGGACCTTAGGATCATCTAGTTCCAACCCCCCTGCCATGGGCAGGGACAATTGGTAATAATATTATTACCCATGGTAATGCTATTGCCCACGTTCGGTACCTTTGAAGGTTTTTGAGCCTTTTGAGATCATGCAATTTCTAAACACGATAACATGAAAATGCTTTTTTTTGCCTAAATCATGATGATCAATACTTTAGAAAAGCTTAGAGTTGCAAATAGCGATTACCTAATTATTCATTCTCATTTTCCTTTTTCTTTCTTTCTTTTCCCAGCAATTACCTTCCCTGTATTTTACTGAATGTCTTCACATTTTAGTGAAAGTCAGAGATTTATAATAAAGTTTTACAAGAAAGTCTACACTATGGAGCTTTGTCAGAGTAATGCAGAAAGTAGTCAATAGGGGACACATTGGCATGTGTCCACTGACTTCACTAAAGTTGAACTAATTACATAGAAAAGGATCATGATTATCATGGCCCTGTAATACTAGTGAAACTTGTGGTCAATAATATACAAATATTAAATTAATCATCTCAGTTCCAGTTCTGAATACTTTTGACAGAATAATCAGCACATTCATTCAGATAATTTGAATGAAAGCAGAGCTTGTCATTAATAAATTTAGTGTAAAAATATGTGATAATATATCTAAGGTTCAAACTTATTTCCATTCAGTTCAGGTACCTGAAAAATAAGAAGCTGGCGGCCTGGTCACTCAAAGCTATACCTATAACCAACAGAGAGAAACAGTAACTGCCAGGAAGTAAAACTACCAACATGAGCTGCTTGGCCTCTTCTGTTAACTCTAATTAAACATCAGATTGTATCCTGGAGGAAAAAATGTAGGCCTGTGCTATTACTTGTTTGTCTATTTGACTACATCCAGACCAAATACATGCTTCCAAAACCAACAAAAAACATTGGTAGAACAATTGCTTTTGTTTCTCCAGTTCCAGATCTATGTATAGTTACTCCCTACGTAGTGCCCTTCACTGAGTATCACTTGCTGAACTATCATAAAAGCCTGGCATGTTTCAGCATGGTCCCCTGCTGTAGGAGGTAAAGGAATTAATCCTTCTGATGGTTGTGTAACAGGCTTTTGTCCTCCTCCTACTAAATGTACATTAGCAATGTTAGGTGTACATGTCCTTACTGTGGTAGTATTCTTACTTGAGAGGAAACAAAAGAAAATGTTGATTTCATGATAAATAAGAAGCTTGCACAGCCAAGTGCTACAGCTGGAATGTGACGACAAACACAATCCTGCCTCTCAAAGTATGTCTGTGAAACAGAGGGAAAACAAAGGCAACGTTTTACTAAGTTAATTTAAAAATAACAAGACAACATTTTCACTTCCTTGGTGTCTTTCTCATTCAGGAATGATCCAGAGGTCCTGAGGAACACATGCTTTCTTACTGCATGGTTAAAAAATGCAGCCTAATGTATATACATTGGAGTGGGAAGTAATGGAAGTGCAGACAGTTATCCTTTGGGATGATGATATAGGCAGCACTTGTAAGTTATGCCTCACTGTTTCCAAAGGAGGGGAGCATGGCTGCAGATCACTGGAAACTAACATATCAACATGTCTGCTAGCACTTTATTGTTAATAATCAAAACGAAAACAGTATTTTTTTTCTATTATCTATGCAAATATACCCTTTGTATCGAAGTAATTAATGACAGGCCTGATTAGTCCTGTATACTATTGAGGGTTATATCCCTGCCTCTTCCTGTCTTCCAAAACAGTGAAGTGTTCTGATCAGTGGTTTTTGAAGAACTAGACTAGATGATAGAATCGCCATGTCATGTACTAGAAATCTTCTGAAAATATTACTGAATATTGCCATCCCAGAGATAAAGGAAATGGAATGAGGAACTTTTCCTTGTCCTAGATTAGAAACTAAAGGTAATAAAATAAAAATCTCTTTCTTTCTGCCAAGCTTTTTTACTTATAAATTTAGTAATTCTTTTATATTTACACATACAAATTTGCAAATGTAACTGAAGTAAACTGATTAAGGGTACTGAAAACGTATCACTACTGTTTCTTAGGACCCCGTATTAGTCAAACCGTCCCCGACTAGCTTCTGATACTAATTCTATCACTAAAGTTTGAGTAAGGAGCACAGCAGCTTTCTCCTGGAAGGTCCCAGGACATTTCACTTAATCTTCTGCCTCCCACTCTGGGTCTTACTCACATATTTCAGGTTTTCTCCCTGTGTGGCCATACTGGGAGCACTCACAACCTAAACCCACCGGAAAGAAACAGAGAAGAACAGGAACCTCACAAAAGCCTGCTTGGACAAATTGAATAACGCTCCAAATTTGTTAAGCACTAGTAGATGATTTAACTTCTCCAGTGTTATTGTTTTATCATTCCTTTGAAATCAGAATTTAATGCTTTTATTCTCTGTGATCTACTGCACTAAACACAGTAATTTAATGGTGACGTATCAGAAAAACATTAATGTAAACATATAATGATCATATAATAATGTAAATGCACTGACATATGTTTATGATTACTGTTGCAAATGTCTTTTGGGATGGCTATATCAAATCTTTAACATGGCTCAAAATTTAGGGTTCTGTTAAATGCACTCAGCCTGAATCTTCCCGAGTCTCCATGTGAAGAAAGTATAGTCTTTCAAAACAGACTGAGTCTGGCCATAACACGACAGGATCAGAGACACATTTCTGCCCCAGGGGAAAGCACTTCAAACATCAGGGTGCCAGTCTGTCAGCACTTATCACTCAGCGGGTTACACTATCTCTCCAGCAGATTCCCCTTCCAAACTTCTACTTCATCACACTCCTGACCTTGCTGCAGACGGCCCCTTCAACAAAGTTCAAGTCTGTATCATGTAAGACATGTAGAGTTTATTCACTGCTTCTCATTATCATTTCAGAACTTGGTTCATTGTAAGCCCCAGTTATTCACTCTGCAGTTTTGGGTAAGTTCATGGAGGAGGAAGGGATGAAGTAAAGTCTAACCAAGAAAATGTTATTCTGCGAAGGAAACAAGGGACTATCTATCTGCCTGTTCATGAGCAAATGATTGCTTCTGCGCCTGTTCAGTGTGCAAATTTCCATCCAAAAAATAGGATGGAAACTGAGACAGCCAGACCATATTGCACTCCAGCTAATAAAGTGTTTCAGATCAAGAAAAACAGGCAAGGCTGCATCACCCTGGCCCATGTCATACAGACTCTTTCCTTTTTTTTTTTTTCCTTTAAACATTCTATTTGCTGTTCAAGCCAAGACAAGAAAAGAAACATTTTTAACCTTAAAAGTCTGACACAAGCCTCAAAATTAAATACGCAGGGCTGAAGTGAGGCAGGTTTTACAGTTCTTAAGCAGCTACCCTTTGTTTCTTCCTTAACGGTAAAGTTGAAGTCTAGGAAAACATTTCAAGCTGCAAGCAAACTGGTAAAAGCATATTCAACTGCCTTTATATGCATTGAAATCTATGCAGGTCAGGGTCACATGGTACTGACTACTCTACAAATAAAGAGCAAGTGTCAATACCTTCCCTGACCGGCTTACATCTAAGAAGACAAAACAAACATAAGCTGGGTGGAGGAAAGGCCTGTGTAACTACAGGGATATGGTACAGTCACCCCCAGTGGAGCTCTGACTTGAGCTTCCAGACCCAAGCCTAAATCTGTATCAATAAATATAATGTGCCAGACACTATTTGCAGATCTTGAGACAAAGCAGCCTGGCACAGCTTCTGTCTGCACAGTTAAATCCTCATTCCCATCAAAACTGAGCAGTCTCATCCATGTTGCCTGCTGGAATCCCTCCACAGATTATGATAGGGCAGTTTGGAAATGTGCTAGTTGATGAGCAAAACTCAGCCCAGTGAGCACACCAACAAACACTGCAGGCCAGTACTGCCTTTTAACCTTGTTTAAGTTGCAAATACAGATGCAACCCATCTGTCTCCCCTGCAGTCTTCTTGAGTGTCCCTGCACCCACAGCGGAAACATGCCACTAACGCCATCAGCTGAGCAAGATAAAATCAGTGACAGAGCCAGCAAATGATCCCATCAAGTTTTGGCTGCCTTTCATTGTGTAATTTCTGTGGAAAATATGAGATGTGGCAAAGCCATGCAAAATATTCCAGCAGTGTGAATATAGATGTCTGAACCAGACTAACATGACCCTCGGGTAGAAATTAAAAAGTGAAAGGGCATCTAGGTTTTGTGAGGGTCTGGGCAGATAAATTACAGATGAAACTTGTGAAATTTAACTCTAGTTCTGAAAAAGGCAGTGCTAGGCTAAAACATCAACTGGTTTTTATGATTGCAGAAACTCTGCTTTCAGAAAAAGCTTTGAGAAAGTTGGAAAAAAACCAGCCAACATATATCCACTACAGTGCACACAAGTGTTCTACAAGATTCTGCTTTTAGAGCAGTTCACCAACTTCTCCATGGATGTTCTTAGTTCACCTTCCATGAGATACAGACCTCAAAAGAGAGGTGATAAAAGCCACGCAGGCAGCACTATGACAGGGGAGCACTACTGACCTCTGGTACTTGTCATGGCCCTTGTGCCACATGTCACCACCTCTTTTCAGCCAAAGACTGGCTCATGGAGTCACTATCAGGGGCAGTCAGCATTAGCTGATTTACTTTAAACACCTTAAGTTCAGTGCTGCTGTAAATGAATCTGCAGGACTGAGGACAGAAGGCTCACGATGAAATGAGAGTGGAAATAAGAAATAAGCTTTTGAGATGGTAGGGGTTACAGACAAAGAAGGCTGTGTGGTGAATATATTGCTCTCTTTCACCACATGCTCAGAAGAAGGGATTAATAATTGATCACACTTAAGAAACTAGCAGAATTACTGCAAGCATCTTCTCAGCATATTCAGAAGATGAGATGCTGGTGTTGGTTTTTTTTAATCAAATCAATTAATGAGAAAGAAAAACTAAAACAAATAAATAACCATCATGGGTCTTGGAAGAGAGTGTCAGGAAATGTTTTATGGCAAAGAACAGCTCTTCTGCCATCCAGCTGTTTGTTTTATTTTAATAATTCATGAGACTTGAGCTTCTGTAGAGTTTTGTTTTGTTTTTTCTGTTCCAGAAGCCTTGGGGGTGTTTCTCTTTTAATTTTGAGCCCACTCTTGAGCAGTGAATTCTTTTTCCAATATGTGAGTGTGAATGATATGAATGGCAATTGCACAAATGCTTACCTCTTCTCTTGCCGCTGCTCAAATTATTTGCCTAACTCGTCCTGAAAGCAACAAAGGAAACCTTTTTCTTTTCATGGGTTTATTTGGAGCTGCGGAAACCAAGGACTTTTAGTCTCCCTACATGCTTTATAAAGTCTTCTGCAGAACTGAAGGACTTTGTTTTGCATGAAGAAACTGAAATCAGGAGCCATCAGTTTGGTACAGAAAGAATCAGGAGTCTCAGCACTTACACATCCAGGAATTCTGCATGTCCAAAAAAAACTCACAAAAATGAATCATACAATGCCACAGAACAGTTTCTCTCTTCCAACCTGGGTGGAAGGACAGCAGCAAAATTGCCACCACGGCTCCAGCTAAACCATAAACATTAAAACAGGTCCTACAGAAAGCAGATAAGAAGGTTTGTCTTGTATACTGTGCCTGTAGACACAATTTCAGATTTAATAGGACAAATCCAATTCCTTGAAGTTAAAGGAAATGCCTTGGTCTTTTCAATCACATTCTCTTTGATTTACACAAGCACAGAAGCCTGTCCCAGTTCAGCAGCGGAGACTGGAGATGGTACCTCTGCTCTGAGTTTGCAACAGCATGTTTATCCAAAGATGAAGGGGAGAGGAAAATAAAGCAAACAAAAAAAAACAATAACTTAGCACACAGATTATTTGACTGAATCTTTTAGTCCTGAAAAAGGCTCCCATGTTGACAATGAAGAGATTCACCTCAGCTCACTGCCTCAAAGCACTACAGCTTAAGTGAACTCTGGTTTGCCGCCAGAGCTGCTGCTTTCCAAACTCTTGCTGTCATTGATATCCCAAAGTCTTCAAAAGCAACTAAAAATTAATTAAAGAAACACTGCAAATCCTAAATTTAGTAATGTGAAAACTAGGTGTCGCTTTATCAAGTTTCCATTTACAATCATTAGAGAGAAACAGGCACTTCAAGGACTGATTACTCCCAGCCACTTAAAACTTCTTGGATAGGACACTGAGGTGTCTCCCTTCCTGCTGATTACACAGAGAAACTACATTACTGTCTTTGTTGAGATCCTTAGAGTCTGCTCTTTGGAGCCCTCAATCAGGGTTATCAAATGAGCATGGAGCTCAAACAGGTGGAGTCATGGGGCAAACACAGAAGTACTTGCACAAAAAGATCTTTAAAATGGAAATGGATCAGGGACCTGAAAATCATAACTACAATCAATTTCTATAAAAAAATATCTGAAAATTGGAGCTACAGGTCCAATGTTTTGCTGTCACAAGAAACAAATTCTCAGCAGCCATGGACTTGTCTGTTTCCACCTTCTAAAATCCCATCAAATCTGTTGCAAGAAACAACTATTTACAACTATATAAGAGCGAATCACTGTACCTTCAGGGCTCCAAGATAAATAAGAATAGTAATACCTCATTTCTGAGGTACCTCTTTGTTCTCTAGCATATTTGTTAACTTTTTTCAGAGAAGTTTAAACTCATGCTCTTTGGACACAGCATGTAGTCCAGTGAGGCTCTGAGTGCAGGTGAACTTTAAAACAATGGCTGTAATACAGGTGATAATATTAATAATACCCACTTCTGTTGTGCATATCTCTTGCACACTTCAAAAGCTGTCTGTATCACTCAATTAAATTGTTTTGCTTAAAGTGATCCTACCTGGTGCAACAGGAACAATCAGTGTTGTGTCAAGACAGAGGAAGCTGATGCAAACCCTTGGGTTACTGGAGGTATTGCTGCAGCTGAATTTGGTCAGATTGCTTCACTTCTAAATTTTTGGCTGTTTTTTGCTGTTAATCTTGGAAAGTCTCCAAAATAAACCTGATAAAGTCCTGAACATCACAAAAGATGCATTCTTCCCCATACTTGTAAATCATCTTTGGCACACTTCTGGATTCCAATAATTACAGGTTTCCTCCAAGCTCCCTGCACACTGCCTGTAGATATAAGACTTTGTATGATCTGTCTTCTAATTCAGAAAGCTACAGCAAGCTATAGCACGAATCCTGTATTAGACAGTAGAGCAATTCAATATTAAAGCACTGCTTAAGTCTCTGGATGTTACACTGATGATCTATGTTTATGTACTATTTAAACTGGGATAGTGCCTAGAGGCCCCAGTCAGGGGCAGAACCCCATAGTGATGTACATCTAAGGAGGAGGACACAAAAGCATCACCTCCTTGCAGATTATGGTCTAAGTATATAACAAATTACACCAGATGGATAAAATGGTCAGTGGGAGCAGAAAATGAAATAGTTTTTAATAACAGTAATTGAGCACAACAGCTACTTTGCTATATGTAGGCAATGTTCCTATTTGATTGAATCTTCCTGCCCTGAAAAAGGCCAAAGACCTGAGGACAAGCGCTCCTACAGAGTGTGTGCCTGAAGCACTGGGCACTTGGAAGCCTATTTCACTGCCTACATGAGGAACCTCAGTTTGATTTGGAGGATATAAACCAGAGGAAAGAGGTAAATACTTCCAGAGGATGATCCAGAGCCCCTGAATTAGCGCATAAAGCAGAAGATGTGAATTCACAGGTCTGGAGTCACTAAGGGGAACAATTAGGACTTTGGGGTGTCAAGGGAGGACAGCAAGAAGCTGGTCTGACTGCAGTTCACATAATCTCTGCCTTTATACCCTTACACATTGACGGTGCAGGATATATATATTTCCATTTCTGCAAGAGGAACATCCAAGAAACCTTATAGTGTTCAGAAGCATAGTGCCTAGTTCAAGCCCAGGCTCTCTGGGGCAACAGTAATAGATGCATCTCCCATCTAACACACTAAGTCTCACTCAATTTGAAAATGGGCTTTTAAGCTCATAGCCTTATGACCCAAATACACCTTTTCGATTAGAGAATTATTTCATGTCCTGATCTGAGTCAGGACTGCTTCATACCCAGATAAAATCCCCACCATGTTCAGATCCTCTGCGCAAAACTTAAATCCCTAAGTTCTCAGGACAGCTCAGCTTTGCTTTCCCAAAGCAGTAAGTGTTGAGTCTGCAAGGTCAAGAAAAAGCAATAAATATCAACTCCCACAAATATATTTTGCTCTTCTGAATTCAGCACATTTTAGACATTCCCAAGCATAAGTCTAGTCCAGTATATAGCCATAGGCTTTCCAACAACAGGTCCTTGTCCCTGAAGTGATTGATTGCTCACTCATCCCTCTCTCTCCATCAAAAACGGACTCTCCCTTTCCCTGCAAAGCCAGAGAAGCAGCCAAATGACAAGCAGTTGTGAGGGAAATAAAGAGTCCAGCTCCATGAAGATGAGCTCTGGAGAGGCTGGAGGTGGGAGCTACAAAACCAAGAGGGCCAAAGCCTGAAAGCAGGCCCTTTCTTTGAAGAATGCAAACCAAAAAGAGTAAACTAGCCACAAAGAGATTTTGCTGTCCCGCAGGGTAACAAATATAATAACACGAGGGAGGGCTCTATCACTGAGTCACACCTACAGCAGGATAAACTAATTAAGCTCATCCTTCTTTGAAATATGAACTTATGCAATTGCATGAGTTAGTAAGGACCTCAGATAGATAGGTCATCTTGGTCTTCCTCACGAGTCTTTGTTCATAAAATCATAGAACACTAGGTTGGAAAGGACCTCAAGGATCATCTGGTCCCACCCTTCTTGGCAAAGTTTGACCTAGACTAGATGTCCCAGCACCCTGTCCAGCCAAATCTTAAAAGTGTCCAACATTTGGGAATCTACTACTTCCCTGGGGGATTATTCCAATGGCTGATTGCTCTCATTGTGAAAAATTTTCCTCGTGTCCAACCTGAACCTCCCTGTGAGTAACTTGCACCCATGACTCCCCATGGTTTTCATGTGAGCTCTTGTAAAAAGGGTGTCTCTCTCTTATTTGTACTGCTCAACCTTTCCTCAGATCCTCAGCATCCTACAGCTGCTTTGCATATGGACCTTCAGCAACTCTAACAGAAGGTCAAATAATTTTTGCAGCTCTCCTCTGAATGACATCCATTTTCCTACATACTTTTTTTCTTTAAACTCAGTGCCCATAATTGTATTTTCCCTGAGAATCAGCCACATTCAAGGAGGTAACTACCACATAGAGGTAACACAGTACTTCCAACTAGCATGAGGCTGTTGTATAAAAGAAAGAGACATTAGGAATTGATTTCCAAAAAAAGCCCAGCTCCCATTTAGCTATTAAGACCTAGATTTGTCAAATGTAGATACTGGATACAACATTCATTAGTACTATGTGCACCATAGCACTTTCGGGATGTTGCAAGTCTGCATAAGGGCTGCTTCAAAGAAACAGAAGCAGAAACTCTATCATCTAGTTAGTTTTTAATAAAAGACTTCCTGAAACTTTTATGAGAAATAACAGGAGAAAAATACAAGTTCTTTGAGGTGACTTCTGTCATCCCATAAAAATGATATCTCTGCAAACACACTCATTACAGATACCTTTCCCCTTAAAATCAAGCTGAGTTGATTTTATTTGATCCTTTTATTTTTAAGATAATACTCCTCTTGCCTAATTTCAACCATCTAAAGTTCAGGAATTGTCTTGGCTCCCCTTCAGAGAGGGTGGAGATGACACTTCTGGGGTGAATTCATCCCCTGTCTCTGATACTGTTGCCTCATGTCTGTGCTGAAAACAGGAAGATTTGGTGACCACCTTACACTACAGACAAGTGAAATAAATCCCATCTTAATTAGTTTTTCTACTCAGTATATTTGCATGGATCCCATTGTTACAACACCAGTACTTTCTGAACCTATAATTCTCACACTTTTTATGACAAAAGGCAGTTTTTACCAATTTACAGACATACAAAGCTGAGGCAGGTAGAGGCCAAGATCTAGACCTGCAAAGGTATTTAGCAAGTTAATTGTCTAAAACAGGTGGTTTTCAGTCTCAGCTGACTATCACACAGTGATGTAGACAAAGAAGAGGCAATTGGGTGCCTTTAGGAATTTGCTAGGATCTAAGCAGAAATGACTTGCCTAAGGACACTTGTCATGGAATTAACCCCAAGTCTCTTGAGCTGCTGTTCTAACCTTTGCTATGTCATTAACATTAAGCAAATCCTCTGCTGCTTTTGGAATTAAACTTTTGAAGTATTTACAGTTATGTCTTCTCCATCAAACTCAAACAAGTTATGCAAACTCAAATCCTTTAATTTCTCCTCATGAATCAAACCTGACTCAAAGCCTCCCTTCTCATTTTTATGGCTCTTCTCTAAGCACTCCTTAGATGTTAACTTGCCAGTAATAGCACAATGAGGCCAAATTCCGTGTTGTATTTTTAGGTGTTACTTTGGTGGAAGTAAACACACAAACACCAGCATAAAGTTGGATCTTTCACTAAAATCACCGAATACATTGTGTTTACCTCAATGAGCACAGAGTTCTGCTTTAGTATGTAGCATCTGAGCATCCTGTATCACAGTAAAATGCACTGATACTGTCTGTTGCACTTATAGAAATGATTTACCAAGACCTCAAAA
Source organism: Psittacus erithacus (assembly GCA_009867235.2). Lineage (NCBI taxonomy): Eukaryota > Metazoa > Chordata > Aves > Psittaciformes > Psittacidae > Psittacus > Psittacus erithacus. The sequence goes on along the minus strand of WYDI02027117.1, from coordinate 1,795 downwards.
TTGAAATGGCTTGTCAACATGAGAGTCCAGACACAGTAAAATGTGAATCAGCACCATACTGACTGCTCTGCAATCACATCGCACAGAACTGTAGAGTAGACTTTTAATTAGAAAACAGCTTATTTAATTTCAAAAGCAGCCTCAGGACATAAGACGCTGACTGGTCATTCAGAGAGTTAGTGTGAAGGAGACACCACGCTGTACACTGTTATTCTAGTTTAACAGCATGCTGACTTCCGCATGTAGACAAACCTTATCAAACCAGAACAGGCTTCAGTAGCGGGAGATATGTGTTTCTTAGAATAATCTTGGGGAGAACTGCTGAATTCTAAGTGTGTCCTCTGACTTGCCTGGGACTTGCATCTAGATCGCAATAAGGGTCAGTTTATAAAATAGGCTCCATTCATTTAATCTGTGATGATTTTACCTTTTTTTTATTACTATCTCAGTAAGTCAAAATAGAAAAGCAAGTTTCTGGAAGGAGAGAGACGGCAATCTCACACTATCCAAACAACTGACAAGATAAAACACTCTTTTGGATACTACACAAGGGCAGTTCTCCCCTTCTACATCAGCAGCCTTGATCTCTAACTAATCAAAATAATCCTGCATCTACTTTGAATTATCATCAAAGTCTATCCCTATTTTGTTTTCAGAAACTACAAGTGGAGTACAGATAGCTTGTGGGAATCACACAGGCAAAGCGTCATGCATCTTGCAAAAGAGATCCTTAATTGTGACAGGTTTTCCAGACTGCAGATTAGAGAGACAACTGATCAACTCCTATATTAAACAAACCAAAGAAACCTTACAGAGTTACCTTTATATTTAATTCAGTAGCTTGGACTAGTGCTCATTATCCAAATAGGATTCAGTTTCTGGGGACATGAAGAAAATGAGATTCTGCAGCATCCTTTACATTGTATTGCCTTGCCCATCTTCTGAAATTAAAAAAGATAGAACTCCTCCAGCAAAATGAGAAATTTTTGCCCAATCACCCAACTTCAGAACAAGGAAACATGTTTGTTCCACATCAGGGTTTCCAACCTGTATCTTGTGAACCACAAGAGAAACACCTTTTACACTAACCAGAGAATGCTACACGCCACCATATTTCTGTAGGGGATGAAGAATAAGTACTTAAGCAGCAAACACAACCAAAACCTCAAATGCCTATCTGGGGAGTTTCTCCCAGCCTAACAGAAAAACAGGAGGTGTAAATGCCAGCTAAACAAAAAAAGACACCCATGGGACTGAGGTCACAACTTCAACTTGAGCATGTCCAAAAAGAGCTCTAAACAATTGATGCTGCCTCCACAGTATAGCTGTGTTTTCCCTTTGAGAGTTGTCACACACAGGCTAAGCCTGGGAAGCTTCTGGTATGTATTTGTAGCTCAGTCCAGAACCCATCAGTGGAATTTAATAAAATTAGCTTTACAGAAGTTGATGGTCTTCTAGGAGGAAACATTGGAGACAATGACAGAGGATCCTGATGTATCTGATTATAACGCCCACAGTCTTGGTAGATCTACAGAACAAACTGTTTTCACAGTGCCAATCAATTTCTCCATCCTCCGCAAGCACCTTTTCAACTTTTCTAACTGCTTGTGCTCACACCTCTTCTCCTGTGTGGCTGCCGTGGTTTAAGCCCAGCCACCAACTCAGAACTACGCAGCCGCTTGCTCACTCCCTACCCTCTTCCTCCTCCTACTCCCTCCAGATGGGGAGGAGAATCAAAAGAATGTAACTCCCACAGGTTGAGATAAGAACAGTCCAGTAACTAAGGTATAACACA
>WYDI02027114.1:0-46852 GCA_009867235.2 Psittacus erithacus | reverse complement strand
GGGCACCCTGTGCCAGCGCCTCAGCACCCTCCCAGGGAAGAGCTTCTGCCTCAGAGCTCATCTCAGTCTCCCCTCTGTTAGCTAGGTGCATGTTTTACTAGCTGCATCATTTACTTGGATGTCTGTTTATTAATAATCAATTTGTCTTGATGGTTTGGTTTTAATTCTTCCCATTCATTTTTAAGGATGTTGCTTGTGTAGTGAGAATTACTGTCTGGTGTATTTTAATACAGGTTATATGTGTTTAAGTTTAAACCCCCCCACCTTTATGTACTTACAGAAGTGTGTGTATTCTGATGAAGTGTCCCACTTGAACTGTTTTCATGCTGTTCCTTCCTCTTGCTTCCTGTCCTTCAGGTCTGCACCTCTGTAGCATGTCTGAATCCCCTAGGATTAGGTAGTAAGAGGAGTTGGGCTGTGCGACCTTTAAAGGTTCCTTCCAACCCAAACTATTCTGACTCTGTGATTTCGTAATCCCAAGCCTTTTGTGCAGCCCTGCTGATGCTTGGGGTACAGCTTAAGCAAGCTCTAAATGAACAAAATTCTTGAGACAATAAAAATTGAAACTGCTTTTGAAGATGTTAAAGTTTGTCTTGGAGAGAGCTTTGCAGTGCTTGGTGAAAATCCTCCAGGACCTTTGGAAATGCGATTATCCCACTAGCGCTCTGAAGGGTTTAACGTTCATTGCTGCAAGATGAAAGCTTTGGTAGGCTGAAAACAGCCATTTGTGGTCATAAATGTGGAGTAGCTCCCACCCACTCTCCCAGCCGTGCACTGCAACCTCCGAACCGTTTCCTGTCCGGAGTTCGTGGGAATTGCGAGCAAGGGTAGCTGGTGTCAGAGCAATGGGGAAAGCTTAAACAAAAAGCAGGGGAAGGCTGTGGAGATCGGGGGAACAAGGAGCAGTTGTATTGGTTTCTTGTTCTTCCGATCAAGAGCTGAAGGCAGATATGAAGAGTCCTTGGATCCAGAACGTGGCGTGATTTCTGGCTTCTGTGTTCTTTCAAAACGTGGGGTTTGACGTGGGGTTTTCTGGTAGTTCAGCTTTGGTTTAGTCTGTTTAAGGTTTCTCAGCGTTGGAATCCATGCTGTGCTTTGGGTGCTCAGAGTATCCCAGTTACCTGGAGTGAGACAGGAAAATTCTGAATGTAATTAGTGGAGGGGCTGATGTTCATTAAAAATCATCAAAAGCTGCCTTGAAAACTGAGGTAAATCCATCAAACTCGGGTTGCTCGAGTCGCAGGGTTAAGGGACTGTGACAGCAGTGGTTTGAAAAATAAAACACAAATAACCCGTAAGCTTGATGGGGAATTTCAGCCTAAAATTTGAGCAACTTTATCTTGAAGAGATTGAAGAATTGGATGTGCGTGCGGCTGTGTATGAGGTTATGTATTTGAGTTACGTAGAGCTGACCTGGGAGTGAATGACAGTATATGGCAGGGTTTAAGCTGCTTCTTCCTCACATAGTAGGGATTTCTTTAGATGTGGGTGAACCTGCTGCTGGGGTTGGTCATCTTGTCTTCCCTTCTATCAAATCTTGGGCTCTGAAAGAAGCAAGGGTGGGACTGAGAATTGGATGCGATGTGACGTGTCCTTGGCTCTTACTCAGGTTGCTTGAAGCATCCAGTTGTCTGCAGCGGTGTGTGTGTTCCTTGGCTCTACCATATTGCTTAGCTTCTTAAATCACCTTTGAGGCAAATGCTATGTGTGTGGTGCTTTTTTTGCTTTATTTCTTTTCTTTTAAACACAGTGGTAACAACCTGGAACTTGAACTGTTGATATGGAGGAATATGTAAACTACCATATACTTCCGTATTTTTTTATGATCCAATGGTGGCATATAAGAGCTTAAGTTCCCAAGGTCTTATTTACAGGCGTTCATACTTGGTTCAATTTGTATTCATATTTCTGGGTATTTCTGCATATCCTGACAGCTCTTGTGGAAACTGTTTGAGAAAATGATCCTTAATCTTTTGATGCTGCTGCAATAGTGACTGTGCCTTCTCCTCCAGGTGCCCAGATTATTGATATGATGATGCTGGTGATCGATGTGACAAAAGGGATGCAGACGCAGTCAGCAGAGTGCTTGGTCATTGGGCAGATTGCCTGCCAGAAGATGGTGGTGGTTCTGAACAAAATAGATCTCCTTCCAGAGGGGAAGAGGCAAAGTGCCATTGAGAAGATGACAAAGAAAATGCAGAAGACCTTGGAAAATACCAAGTAAGTTGCTGGTAATATAAGCAGTGAACTTGTAACAGAATGTATAACAAAAATACTTGACCCACATTTCCCTTCCAGTGTGCTTCTAAATGTGATTATCTAGCAAAGGTGATGAGTGGAAAGATTACCAGAAACTCAAATGCAGCCCTGAATTTGCATCCGCAAATAGCATTTAAAGAGAAATACTTCCCTGTAGCAAAGCTCTTCAATTTAAAGGGTTGTTTGGAGTTCAAGTTGTCTGAAGCTGGGGCAGAACATCCAGGTGGTGATGTGTAGGTCTGGTTTGGGTTTAGTTTATGGGCTTGCAGCTTTGTTGTGAATCACAAGTTGCTTTCATTTCAGAGAAAAGGAAGTGGTGGAGCTCTGCCTTAACTGGGGGTGAGAAATGGGATTGCCCCAAGTAGGGAGAGGAGAATGCTGGAAGTTCATATCGTGTAACATGGCTCTGGCTGGGATGGTGTTTGTCAGTTCTGCTCAGGTAAATTAATTGAAGTACGTAATGAAAGAAGGGCAGGAAGATTCCTGAGTGGAGATGTTAGTGTTTTGCAGTGAGAAGGTACAATATAGACGCAGTATTTATTGGGTGGTTACACAGGCTGGATCACGGCTGGCTTTGCCGAGGGGTGGAAGCTGTTAGGTCACATTTTGATTGAAGAATCAAAAGAACAGGATTTGGTGTCCAGAAAAAGAGTTTCACCAGGACAAGAAAGCAAAGCTTAGTTGGATGTGGCAGTTCCCACTTATTTGTGGAGGCATATTAAGGACTTGAGTGAAATTCATTGTAAGAGAAAAGCTAACCTGGGGCTGACTGAAGTACTGCTCTTAGCACCTTTGAGACTTGTGTGTTTTGAGAACGTTGATTTCAGCAGATTCAGACCTTTCTGCTGTCCTTGCAGTCTCCCTGCAGCCTCAGGTACTCATCATGTGGCACCTTGCATTTGGCTCCTGTTTTGAAGGTCATGACTCCAGCTCAGCTTATGATTGTTTTACTGACAGTTGGAAACAGCACTAGTCTTTCTCTCTTTCAGGTTCTGCGGGTGCCCTGTTGTTGCTGTTGCAGCAAAGCCTGGTGGACCAGAAGCCCCAGAGTCTGAGAATCCTCTAGGTGTTTCTGAATTAATCGAGGTACCTGCTCAAGAGCATCATAATAACACAAAATAGGCTTGAACTTTGCTTTCAGTCTTTTGGAGTTCACTGTATTAGTATCTAGAGCTGTGAGACTCCTGCAGTAACGTCAGTTTTAAGGAACCAGATACTTTAGGGAGTCCTTCAAGTAAATAGAGAACCACAGAATAGTTTGGGTTGGAAGGGACCTGCAAAGCTCATCTAGTCCAAACCCCATGCAGTGAGCAGGGACATCTTCAACTAGATCAGGTTGAGAAGTTGAGGTTGATGCCCCATAAGGCTTCAATGCTTTTGCATAGCCGTTTCTTAAGACGCAGCTATCACACGTGTGGTGAAATTGGTTTTAAAGCTGTAAAGGATTGCAAAGCCTAATGAATAAAAAATAGCTTTAAAATTCTGCTGAATCCTTGGGAAGTGGCTTATAAATGAACCACTGTTAAGAGAACAGTAAAGCTGTGAAGTTGGGAGCAAAAGAGTTACGCATTGGGAATTGTCTTCTTCCTTTGGTGTGTATTATGACCCTGTGTTTAAGTACTTTATCCAAAACAGCCCTTACCTCATTCATTGCACAGGATGGTCAGAGCTCAGCTAGTGAGCAGGTAGCCCATAGCTGGTTTGAATGCTCATTATTCTGTGTGGCCTCCTGACTCCCTGCCAATACTGCCCTGCATTCAAGAATGATTGATTTCCTCTTGGACTTTTCTTTGGCACACATCGCTGTCGTCTTGAGCATTTGGCAGTTAATGTACTTCCAAAAGGCCTATAGGAAGTGTAGAGGTGATTTTAATCCCTATATAGATTGGGAAACTGAGGCACAAAGGAGTTAATCCACTGAGTTTACTCATTTGATTTGCTAAATTTAAGGGAAGTAGGAACTCTTTAGGGACATGTTTGTGCCCAGATCGTAGCACCTGCCAATTTTGATTGCAATCATGAAGGCTTAGCACTTCTGTTCAGCTTTGGGGTTTCTGTTTGGGCAGTCTGAGAAGGTATAGGCAGCAATTACCTGTGGAAAGCTTAATTGTTTAAAGAATGACAGCATGTGGGAGTTCTGGCATAAGCAAGTGTGGACTCCGTCGTCCTGCCTTCATGCTGAAACCATCTTTCTCTGTGGTACTTTGCCTTGCTCACTGCATGCCTTGCACATCTGCAAAAGATAGAAAGCAAGACTAGAATTAGCAAGAACCAGGCCGTCCACAGCATAGAGAGGTGGAGGTAGGCCAGGTCCTCAGTTCTGCCTTCGTCTGTTTCTGGGTACATTTGCAGGGAGGTTAAAACCTTTGAAGGAAGTGCCCATACTGCAGCTGTTTGTCAACTCTGAGACCTAGTATTTAGAAGACCTGGCAAATGCGATGTGAGCCTTGGCATTGAGCTTCAAGGTGTCCTTTCTGTCCTTGATAAAAGACTCTTCATTGTTCTGCCATTGCAAGTTGGGCTTAACCAGCAGTTTCTGACCTTAAAAGCAAACTTTTCAAGGCAGTGCCAAGCTCATATGCTGATGTTATAACAGTGCAGAGATCAAAAGTGATTTGAGATAGGGGTGAACCAGTTCCTCTGAAACGCTGCTGGGTACACGGCTGTTTCCGTAATTCAGCTCTTCTGTCCATGATGACAGATTTTAAGAAACAGTATTTGTCAGCAAAGCAGAAATCCTAAACTTGGAGAATGTCTCTAGAAAATGGTACTCGTGTGGCTGTGTTTTGGTGGTTTGATCCCTCTGATGAAATCTGAAGGGGAAGTGGACTTTGAAAGCTGAACCCAATATAGCAGTTTTGCTGGGAGGGAGGCAGGGATGGGCTTTATGGGGCACTGATATCTGTACGTAAGTTAATTTTCACAAAAAGCTGAAGTAGCAAAATGCACTGCAAAATTGTGCTTTTGAGAGAGGAAAGAAAAGGAGGGGGAGTGCGGTGTATTGGGTATTTTCTTTTTGCTTTGCTGCAGTGTTTATATTGAGTTTGGCAGCAACTTTATTGCCAGTGTGGTTTTGCTAACCAAGCGAAATGTGCAGCACCAAATCTTTGTAAGGCAGAAAATCGAAGTGTTCCTGCTGCTAAGCATGAGTCTGCTCTGTGGCACACAGTTAATTTGACATTGGTGCGTTCTAAGCTCATTGGGAGATGCCTGAAGTCAGTAAAACTGCAAGCTTGCTCCATCAATCATCCACTTGCCTGCCTCTTGCTCCGTGGCTGTCATGGCTTTTCACCCAAGCACGGTGCTGCTTTTATCTTCTTTTTTCAGGTCCTGAAGTCTCAGGCTTACCTGCCATCAAGAGACCCCTCGGGACACTTCCTTATGGCAGTTGACCACTGCTTCTCTATCAAGGGTCAAGGCACAGTGATGACAGGGACTGTTCTTTCTGGCTCTGTTAGCCTTGGTGACAGTGTGGAGATTCCTGCCCTGAAGGTGAGTCTCTCATTTTCACTCCCCCCAGTTTTCTTGATAGAAAGAGACACTCAACAAAGAGGAGAGTGTTCTCTTCCAGTCTGAAATTATTCAAGTATTTTCAATTTCTTTGTATTCTCCTATAAGCCCATTTATAATAGAAGAGACACAGAGATTCCTAAAGAAGGCAGCCAGTGAAGTTGCCTGCTCAATTTTAGTTGAATGAATGCTGACCTAGATTAGCATGTTAGACTTTCAGATTCCAAAAGCAGGGTGGGCCTGTTTCTGAGCTAGGATGTGTCCAAGGGCTGAGCAAGGTTTGAGTGAGGTTGCTTTCATTTGAGCCATGCTGCAGTGGGAAGGCTTGCTGCAGGATTGGGGTAGGGTGCCTTCCTGGGATGTGTGGAAGTGAAGGAAATGATGAGAGGACACTGAAATGCTGGATGCACATTCTCTTTGTTTGGGGCTTTAGTTGGTGTCAGCATGTTCTGCTGGGCTGCAGCAGTGGTTTGCTGCCATTGGGTTTTGTGGAGAGCCTGTTGAAGGCTCTTTCAGTGGCCTTTGAACTGCTTAACTGTTGTTACTGGTTTATTTCCTTAAAAATCTATTTGTCGTTTGAAAGCAAACAAGGTGAATTTATGCTTGGAACGGGTGAGGCCTATTTCACAGGCACTGATTTGGGCTGTTCTGACTTTCCCTCCTTATTAATTGCCCCCGAAGAGTCAAGAGCTGCAGGGCATTTTGCAGCTGCACTTCCAGGGGATGCAGCCAGTTACATTCTGAAAGGAGGCAGCTTTTGGCTGACCAGGCCTGGATGGGACCCTTCTGGGGGCTGTCAGTATTATCTTCAAGTCATGTTACTATCAGGAGCGTGTTCTTTCATTGAGTAAATGTGCTGCTTTCTCATTTTTGCCCGTGCTTTGTGTGCAAGTGGAGCACTCAGTGAGGCATTCTTATTCCACCTGGTCAGTTTTGCTGATAACTGATGATTTTTTGGTCATCCTCTCCTGTGATAGCTGTGGCCATCTAGTCTACATCATATTGTCCTTTGTGTGAAAGTGATTGGGGTGATGTGTATCCCATGTCTGCTTTCCCAGGGGAGTTCCTCACTGCCCGTATTCTCATTTGCAGCATGCAGCCCATTCTGGGAGCCGTGCTTGTAATTCCTGCAGGGAATATGCTTTGGTGGGATTATAGCTCTGGTTTCAACCTCTCAAGCTTTGCCCTTGCCAGCATTCCTTCCCTTTTCTGTTGAGACCTGCTTGCTGTCCTGGGCCTGCATGCACATTGGGCTCAAGGAGGGATGAGTAGGTAGGAGGACAAGGCTGGTAAGAGCTGGGTGATGATGGCTCCTGCCCAACAAGGCCTTGTGTGGCTCATTAGCTGCTTGCCTTTTGGCATAGTATTGGCCAGAGTTCTGTGGATTTGTGCTCTGGAGGTGGGGGTGGGACACAGCAGAGTCATTATTGCTTGCATAAAGAATGCATAACTAGATGGTATCTGGAAAAGGCTGTTCAGCTCTTCATGTGTAGTCCAAGAATGTTTTGGAGAAGTATATTTAGGAATTAGTCTGCTCCTTGAGAATGCGTGTGAAGGGGAAAATGACAAATACACAGTTAATAACCTGCATGTTTCAAAGAACGGTAGGAAAGATTTGAAGCGGGACTTTAAAAGATGCTCTTCTCAAGTGATGCAGGGAGCAGTGAAGTAAAAGGCAGGTTAGCAGGTAAATGGGTCACTGACAAAGAGAAGCCACTTGGCTTTCGTGGCGTTAACAACTTCCCTCAAAGTTGTAGTTATTTTCAGTTGCTGTTAATGAATCCATCCTCACGCTCATGTGAAACAGAAGATGTGCTCAGACCCCGGAGTGGTGATAGAGGCGGGCAGAGTTCTGCACTGTGGATTTTGCCACTATCAGCTCATGAGTATCCATGTCCACATTGTGCATGTCTGGAAGCCCAGGCACAGGGAAGGGAAGCAGCTTTTGTAAGTTTGTGTGTTGTACTTACCCCACTAGCATTGTGTGGAGCTGGGTTAGGATACCTATAAGAGGTCAAACCTTTCTCAGGCCTACAAGGTAACGGAGGAAGCACATTTCACAACACGTTGTGGTTTATGACTCTCTCTGACCTTCTTTTGCCCTGACCCTATGGTAACTGAGATTGACAGCCGGTGCCCACTGGGCATTTAGGGACATTACAAACCAGTTGCTTTTTACATTTGAAGACCCCTCTCCCCAAGTGAAGTGGCATCACCTTCCAGTTCTACTAATGGGCTTCGACATCTTTGACCGCTTGAACCTGCACAAAAGAGGGACACAGCAATTAAAAATAAACAGTGACATTCTCAAACGCCCGAGCTTGCTCTGATTGAGGCTGAGAGCACCAGCAGTGCGCGGATTCCTTTCTGCTCTTGCCTATGTAAATTGCCATCTGGGGTTGATTATCCATATAGCGAAAAGAAAAATTATATATATGTGTTTGGCAAAAAGCTTTGACAGAGCAAACAGTTCACTATCCAATTGAGTTAGTGCTATTTGCTCACTAGCACTTGAAATCCACCTTGAAGAGCATGAACCCAGGATTTCTGCAGCAAAAATGTCGTGTTGGCAGAATTCTGAATGTCCTTTAAAATTATTTCAGTGGTCTTTCAATCTCTACAGTCTTCCAGTTTATAAAGTAACAACTCCTGACGTTTCTGTTGCTGCTTTGTAGAAGTTCCTGGAGTTTGAATGACCAGGGGTTTTTTTTTCAATATAGATTTATTTTACGGATAGGTTTGGGGGTAATCACCTCAAAATATTACAGTATGTTTAGGGAATTTAACGTATGTTTGTCAAATTCTAGTGCTGCTTTGTCTTTTTATAGCATGCTTTAATTGAGACAGGAAAATGTTATTTTCAGTGGGGAAGAAGTGTCTTTCTCTACCCTATCCAGGTGAAAAAGAAATCATAGCTTAAGAGCATCAGCTACTTAGAAGGCAAGAAACCAGGCAAGAACGAGGAGTTTAGTTCTGAACATTGAATGTCTCAATCCTTACATGATGAGTAGTGCAAAATGTTGTGTGGTCTATGGTCTTCCTTCTGCCTGGTATTGGTGATTCTGGTGTTGGGTTGCAGTTTGCAAGCACACTAGAAATGCTAGAGGATTGGGTAAACCAGGTGACAATATGTTAATATTCCTTTAGAGATGTTTTAGGGCACAGAAAATGTGCCAGGTTGGTTAATAGGAATAATTCTCTGTCTAAAGAGTCGTGAAGGGTCATAGAAGAGGTCAAGTTTGAATGGAGAGAGGAGGTAGAGGCAGATGTACTTGGTTAATGGATATAAATGTGGTCACTCTGAAAGTGTTGACTCAGCATTGCCTTACCTGTGATCAAATGCTGTAGGTATGTGGCAGCCAAGTGCACCGATGACTGTTGGTTCTTTCTGGACTTGTAAGAAAGAGAAACTTTCTTCTTGCTTTATATTCAAGTCCCTATCTATTCAACCCAAAGGAGGAGTGAATATTTGTATTCCATCCAAACTTCACCATCTCTGAGGTTTGCAGTAGGCAACTGCCATTATTATTAATGTTGAGCGTTTAAATCTCAGAAGTTGCAAGCGTGTTTATGAAGTGCTGCTCCTGTGCTTGGAGAGTAGTTATCCAGATATCCAGTAGCTGATACGCTTTCAAGAGGTCATCTGGGACATCAAACATGAAAAATGAGGCATACCTGCCCCTGTTTATCTAGTCAGGTCTCCTAGGAAATGAGTGTCAGTTTAAGCCAGTAGTGAATTCTGTCTTGGCAAGGGCCTGTTTGCTGTCAAATTCTGTTGACTTTATGAACTTCCATAGAAGCCTCATTTTGGAAGTGTGGTACTGAGAAGCTTCAGGGCTTCATGTGCTTCCATGATCTGAGAAGAGATTTCTGGTTTTAAAGCTTCTTTGTTGGCTCGATAACCTTGGTCTGTTTTTTGGCAAACATTCTGTACTTTCTGTGGCTCATCCAAGAGAAAAATTCTCCAGTGTCTGATAAACAACCCAAACAGTATTTGCAAGACTATTGCCTTAACCCACCGCAGCTATTAAAGTTGTAACGGAGAGATCTTCTTTTGTCCATGTGAGTCCTTTAGCCTATCCAATATCCCAGGACCCTTCATGAGTGAGCTTTAGCGTATATACATGTAGTAAGAACTAATTTCAGCATATTTAAGGACTCAGCAATCAGAGTTGCATGGCTCAGTCTCATCAGAGAACATTTAAATCTCAGAAAACAAAACTGGATCAAATGCTGCTGAATCGGATCACAAAGACACTTCTCTGTGGACTTCCATGGTGAAGTCTTCAGTCGGTTCTTACCGCTATTGTTTGGATTTCTTTGGCTCTCATAGTGCACCCCTTCCAAATGCCAGGGCATCTTGAGTGGTTTTTGCAGTCTTTTTTTGGCTTGTTAAATTGTCGTTTTTCCAGTGCTGCTTGGATTTTTCTTGCCCAGTGCCGATGTAAAAGGTCTTCCAAGTGCTGGGGTTCATCTGCTGGCTCGCAACGGGTGAGAATTTTCTGTGCATTGAAATGCTGTGAAAAAGGGCACCTCAGGAGGTCAGGTTGGAGGGAGAATCAGCGAGATGTAAGGGATAAAACTGAGAAAAGGCACTTCATAATACGTATTAAAATGTGATAAAATACAAGAATCTTAGATCCTAAATCAATAAATGAAACATATACACATCGTGTTGAATATGCGGTTTAATTCAGTGCAAGTATTAAGCTGTTACTTTAATTCTTTGCCACTTCTAAAGCAGAGCTTGTGTGTGTTGGAGATTTTTCTCCTTTCCTAGAAAACATCAGTGAGAATCCGAGGAGTTTTGCATCTGCTGTGGCACTTAAAAGCAAAACACACAGGATTTGGCTGACACAGGCAAGTACTCTGCTTCCAACATCCAGGATGTTATCAGTTGTTTTGGAAGAACTAAACTCCTCAGCACAGTTCTTTGTGGTTAAGTAAAGGATTAAAGACCTGATCCAGTGCCCTTGGAATGAAATTTAGATCTGGCAGTAAAAACAGCTCGAATCTTTTTTGGCTTGGTCTCCGGAGGGAATAAGAGCAGCAGATGCTGCGCTCTTTCTGAAGATCAGTTCTCTCATTTTCAATGTATGGGGTTGTAGCTTTTTACTGTGTGGGTTGGGGTTTGTTTTGGTTTGTTTCTTTATTCCTGTTTTAGTTCACATCTTATAAAAAAACCCCCAAACAAGCCAGCACTGTGCCCTCGGAAATATAACCCAAAAGAACAGGATCCATGTGAGTTTTGTATTAAAAAGAAGAAAAATCTGATTAACTTTAGCTTTAAAAAGGCTCAGGAATAAAAACTCTCAGGAAGAGATTAGTATGTTGCTGTCCTTTAACTACCTGTTACTGAAGTACAGCGGTTTAGGTCGTATCACTTGCTATTTTTTATTAAGGATCATGTAAAAGGAGGGAGCAAGATAAAGGACTTGGTGTGTTAAGGTTTGTTTTGTTCAGGACCAGGGATAATACATAGTAGAAAGGGAGCTGGAGATACATCTATGGGGGTTTTAAATGTTTTCTACTTGGTCAGAGCAGGAGGGAAGGAGGCCAGGGGAGCGCAGCCAACCTGAGCAGTGCTAATCCAAACCATACACTGTATTTTTGGAGCTTGTGTGTCTAATGTGATCTCTGTAGGCAGAAAAGTGGCCTAGGCAATACTGGCCACTTAACTCTTCAAATGCTAAAATGCATCTACAGCGTTTCTTGGAGCTCTGGATGTACCTTCTGCTCCCTATGGGCTAGAGGCATTGGGGTGCAGATTGCCTTCTAATGGATGAGAGCAATTACCCAAAGCGTGCTAGTTTCTTGATACAGTGGATCTGAAAAGGAGCAGAACTGTGTGTAATTTCTGCATTGCTTCTGTGCGCTTAACCCATCTTTACATGACTGTTTGGGACCCACACTCTGCATGGAAGTGCAGTGTTGCTGGATGTTCTCCATGGCAGACCCAAAGGTCTGTGATATTTCTTTGATGCTAATTGCACGCTCGAGGTTCTCTTCAGTGCTGCCTGGCCGTGGTTAAGGCACGAGGTACTGTGAAGTGTGCATGTTGTGCCATGGCCATGCAGACGATTTTGTCTTCGTTATTAGGAAGTGCAGAGATGCCTTGGGATGGAATGTTTTGGTCTCGTTTCCATAGGCTGAAGCTGGAGTGGGTCTGATGAGGCAAAGGACAAGACCCGCTAAACCATTCTGTGGCTTTTGGGTTTGTGTACCCTGGGGTCCAAGGTTAGTTTGAAACGAAGTTACTGGACATTGCTGTAGCAGTCACAGACTTTCATCCAAATGTCTTTGTGTTTAAACGTTATGATAACTCTTCAAAGCAAAGGATGGCTGGTTTGTGTTTGCGGAACTTGTTTGCTTTAGCATCGCTGCTGCTGCCAGCTCATTAACTTCATTTTGATTTCTTCCAATTTATCAGGTAGAATTGTTCTCAATCCAGTTCAATTGAAACCAGCCCCACAGGCACGTTACACGTACCATCTGAGCAGGAATCTTGGTGGAATGCTCGAATAGCAATGGGAAAAGGTAGCCTCCTGTATGGTAAACACAGCTTTGACACTGCATTCCTGCTGTGAACATAACTTTAGTATGAGCAGGCTCAGCTGGGGCAGTGGGTAACTGTCATGTTTTAAATATTGACGTTCAAGTGCTGGAGGCTTTGGCAAAAAGTCAGTAACCAGAATGAAGGAAGGGAATGTCACTTTTTGATCTTCCTTGGTCATCCGTAGACAGTACAATTCCTCACTCAATCAGGCTTCTAAGCAGCAGAGCAATTCAAGGGCTGCATTAACTCAGCTATGGTCTGTATGTTATAATGTTCTGCTCGCATCTGGGCACTGGCAAAAAAGGATCTGAATATGGACAATGTTATTTAACCAAGGCTATTGAAACTTCTAAAATCGACCAAAAGACAGATGAAAATGGATTAGTGCAGAAGTGCCTGGGAATCCTGAGTTAGTCTAGATTAGAAAAGTAATATATAATAATCTTATTACTCTACAGAGTATCTATGATATTCTTTGTTACTGCTAGGAAAACGACATGAGAATTGACTTTGCTTTTTAAAAGTGTGTCAAATGTTTGTGTCGCTCCATCCCGACTGTTGTCCCACGCCTCTGATAATCACATGTATTGTTGAAGCTAAACGTAAGCTACATCTCCTCACTAGGGGATTCCCATAACTCTGTATCGTAATAGCTGGCGTGGTTTGAAATGAAAGAAAAAGTAATACTAGAGAGAGCCAATATTTACAGTATCAGCTGGAATAATGTCATTATGTGAGCTGCCCAGATAGCGATGTGATGAACATGATATGAATGCCTAGATACAGATTTTCATTTGCAACTGTCTGAAATGAAAACTGCGAACTCCCAGGCTCTTCATGCTTGTAAAGATGAGCTTGAAAGCATGGACCATAAAATGCAGTTGGCTTCTCTTTTTCCTCTAATGAATAAATAATCAAGAATAAACGTTTCACACTTTAGAAATCAGAAGGAAAGGTCAAACAGCCTTTTTAGAGGGTTGCTGTGGCTAATACGTCTTTAAATGCTTAAATAGTAGACAAAAATCTATCAGGCCTTTCTGGAAATTAATCTAGTAATTGACCTGTCTTTGGTTTAGACAACCTGCTTTCAAGTTCTATTCTGTATAGAAAGTGCATAATAGATACTGCAAAAGAAGGGCAGAGATGCATTGCTCCTTGTTTGATCCAGGTGGCAGGAATCAGCCACGTGAGCAGATGAATCCAGTGGAAGCAATGATGCTGTCATGCATAGGCATCATTTTATTTCTTCAGCAGAAGAGATGGAGGTGCTGAAAATGGGTCTGAAGTTTGTCACTTAAGTTTTGTGCAAGGTTTCGGAACCTCTTGAAGTCTTTCTGCTTTCTCTCAGTATTCATCTAACCACTTTTCCTTTGTTTCAGATGTGATGTTGTTGTTGCTTTATCTTAATATAATCTTTATATAATGAATTTCAATGGACTCTCATGCTAACCATCCCTAGAAGAGGATGTCTCATCTGCAGCACCTAGTACATAGGACTGCAGTAAGTTAAATGGTGGTTTAGAAAAGAAATTGCTATTCTAAATCAGTTCAGTTTGAATGATGGGTGTTACTGATGTGGTATTTTCTTGGCCCCACTGAAGACATTGATCCTGCTTGTGGAGATTAGTTGGCAATAATTTGAAGTGTTCAGGGAGTGAGGAATTTGCAGGTGTACCACAAACACTTGAAAAGCCAAAACCACAGAACAGGAGGGTTGTAAGGGGAAACCTGAAAATACCTATTTTTAGTAAAGGATTGCAGTAAATGCTCAGTGAGACCAAGAGAAGTGCCCAGGTTGGCTTTGAGTCAACACAGAACGCCAGTTTATTCTAAATGCAAAGTAGTATTCAAATCTTTGTGAAAACAAAACCCCAAATCCACCCTGGACCATTTCGTATCAGCCTTTAGAAGAGAATTGGAGTCGGGTGGTGATTGAGTAAGAACGATGTTTTCTATGACACGTTTCGATTTGAAATGCTTCTTTCCTGTTGTTGCTGTTTCTCGGCCATGCAGTTCCCTAAATAGTGGGAAAGTGGTGGAAGCCTCCGAGTTGGTAGAAACCTTGATGGCTCTGCTTTTCCTGCTTGCAGCGAGTGCTGGCGGGGTTGTCAGAAGCCCCAAGATGCATTTGTAGTCAAACAGTTTTCTGTAGTGCACAAAGTTCAGGGTTTTTTAAGTCTTTCCTTGTGTCTCTGCTTTGGGTTTGCCTTCCCTTTTACTCCTGACCCACTGCCCATCCTCTCTGTTCAGGCTGTTGAGCCTCCATTTCCAAGTCCGCTTCCTTGGGATGTGATGTGTACATGCTGGTAGTTGCCTTTTCTGTGATCACAGGCTCGATGCCCACTTCTAGAAAGGCTCCTTTAAAATAAGGGGGAGGAGTGTGGAAAAGTGTTTGTGAAGTTCAGGTGTACTGTGGAGATGAGGTGATAGAGGAAATCAGAGGAACAAGAGCATGTTTGGGTAATACGGTTGTGGCTTCAGTAGGTTCTGCCCCTTTAAAGCAGTTATATGCTGAACTGATTTGGTGGATTTCCAGAAACACTGCAATTATGTTCTTTGTTCTTTTTTCTGAAGGGATTTTTGGGCAGGAAGCTAAGTATGCTGTAAAAACGATGCTAGTTTTCTATTAAAGATATCAATGACAATGTGAAGGTGAGGGTTCTATCACTTTTTTCGTTAATTTGGGAGCTTTGAGGACCTCTTTTACCCAAGCTTCCCGTTTTCATTTTTATTAGAAAAGCAAAAGCATGATAAATTTGGGTTTGGTTCTTTTGTTGGTTGAGTTATTTGGTTTTTCCCCAAATAAGGGTTATTCTAATTGTTGTCTATGGGGGTTGGACAAAGTTAATACTAGCAAGATGTTTTGAGTGTTCATATATGGGGAGAGATGGGCAAAGAAGCTTTCACATCAGACTTGCCTGGGGTGGGGGAGAAAGAGCAGCTAAGGTTTAGGCATAGCTTTGTGGTTATGGTGTGAGTCACAAAGACTTAGGCCATCTGACATGTACATTACAAACAGTTGTAAAAACATACCGTCAGATAGCCACAGTGTGTAGTGGGCTGAGTTAATGTTATTTTGAATCCCTAATGTTGAGGCTTTTTGGCACAGTGAGTGTAACACATGGGATGCTGTATCACTGCTCTGTTTTGTGTGACGCTGTTGTTGTCCCTGATGGACAAAGGTCTCTTCTGACCAGCTCAGAAGTGAAGTTTTAATCCTGCCTTTCATTTGTTCAGTGTTATCTACCTGCCCTGACACCAACCAGGGCTTTCTACTGCGTCAGGATTTAGATAGACTTTGACAGAATGCACTGATGTGATTAAAACGGACATAATCATGCACAGTGCTTTGTAATACGCATGCTGGGGGTTCGCAGTGGCCAGTATATGGAACATGAAATTTGCAGAAGGTTAGATTTATGTCTAAATGTGTTTGTATTTTCAGGTTTTCCTCCATGTCTCTATTTAAATCTCTAATTGTGTGGTGATAATTTTTCCCAAGGTGAAGCTTTCATAAGTGTGGTTTTGAATCTGTTGGATCTATAGCTGAGCACGACCCTGTACAAATGAGTCTTTTATCTTCCTGATGTTTCAAATGCTGTTAAAAGTTCTTGGGAATCTTGTTCAGAACTTGGAATTCCTGCGTTTTGTTTTCAGTCTTTGAAAGTAATGGCGTTTGTAATGGATGCTTCAGCTTCAGTCTCAGCTCTGAAGGAGACATTACAAACATTTAATGGCTTTAAAAGATGCCTTTTGGAATCTATGTAATTCAGAGGCTTTTTTGCATTTTCATTTCAGAGGGGTGTTTGGTGGTTTGTTTTTTTGTGGTGGTGGTGTTCTCCAGAGCTATGTAGATGAGCTTTTCTTCCCCCACCCTTGTAATAAATAGTGAGGTTTAGAGTCTGGTTCAGGTCCTGTTCAGTCTTAGCTTTTACACAGTTAAGATTTCTGTGTTTAAATTCCCTTGCAAAAATAATTTATTCCATCCATTGCTTTTTACCTGTTTGTAAGTCCAATATTAAGACTCGGGGCAGTTGATACAAAAGCTATGGATGGCATGTTAAAATAATACTCTTCCCCATACATAGCACTTGTAACCAGTGGGATTTGGTTTGGGAGGCTGCGTCTGATGCACTGAAGATAAGAGGAAAGTGCTTTTTGGAGTATGCAGAGGTGGCACAGGAAAGCTGAATGTGTTGGGTTTTTTTGGGGGGGATTGTTAGGGTTTTTTCTCATGCAGGTACTGAAAGTTAGTCGTAAAGAAAACCAGATTGTCAGATGTGTTGATTGTCCCAGTTACTGCTCAAATGATTTGCAGCCACAAGAGCTCAGTGTTCATCTATGCTTTTATTTAACGATGGATTTAGTTGTTCAGTCCTTCACTGGCCATTTTTTACCTTTTGCTGTCTAAGACTTTCCCCTGCTATATTTGAAGATGCTCATAGCTGCGTTTCTCATGTGCGGTTTTTCGTGTGGAAATTCTGTCCAGTTTGTAGCGCTCTGATAATGATCAGAATTCTGCAATAATGAGAAATAAATCAGGGCTGGAACAGGCAAACATTTGGGCTTTTGAACTCCCAGAGTAATACTTTTAATCATGTTTTTGTTCATAAATACAACGAGCTTTAGTTTCTGTGAAGCAGACAGCGCACTGAGAATGGGAGAAGCTCAAACCAGCCCAGGCAGGTGTTAAGCAAATGTCCCCAGCCAGCTCTCACAAGGTTGGGTTATAGACCTTCAGTTCTTTTTATTAGTCTGCTCAGAATCTCTGTTCTCAGATTTGGGCTTTAATGAGTGGGTGATTCTGCAACACAAACATCCAGATGTAACCTGTTGCTTAAATCTGTTTCTAGCAAGCCCCAGGAGTCCTCTTTTACCCCTTACGCATCCCAGGCTTGCTCAGGTACCTTCTCCTTGGAGCTGGTGTGTTTGATGCTTCAAGGTAACTGACAAAATTACTGTACTACGAACTTGGGGCATTTAATTATACCTTTGGAATGAAGCTTGCAGAAATGTAGAGCACTTCAGTGGTCCAAAAGCAGGAACGTTTTCAGCCTCATCTATTATTTTTAATATTAAAAGTCAGCAGATGGAGCCAAAGGCTTGTAGAAAAATTACTTGTGCTGAATGTATCTGAAACCACAAAGCCCACGAAGTCGAACTAATAAGGTTCTTCTGAAATTTATGACAGCAAAGCTATTTACGTGCATCCCTCATTTATTCCCTGCTCTCTGTGCAGAGTGAGAGCTCACCCCTTCCTCTGCTGGGGAGTCTCACAGGGCGAAGAGAGTGAAGTTTGAGTGGGAACCTGATTTTCTCTGCAGATTTCCATCCGTGGCAGGTTTCCTGCAGCATTGTTCAGCACTTTATCCGAAAAAATGGTGTTATGTTTTGTCAATATTTTCACTTCTCCTATGAGTGCAGTAATTGGAATCCACTGTTGAGGGTTAGGTTGGAATTCGTTACAACCTCCTCTTCATTACTGGGGTGTTGGTGAGGCACTGGGGTTTCATGTTTTCCTTCTGTAGCGGGGAAATAAGTCTTTGCCTTAGTTAACGTGTCAGACTTGATATTCTTATAGGCTAGCACTCTGCTTTTGTTAAATACGAACGTGCTTTTGGGCTCTTAAATAATATCTTCAGAACAGCCAAGGGCTGGGATGTTTTCCAAGCAGTGGGCAATTTATCCCACTTTAATAAAATAAAAAAACCCAAGGACAATAAGTGGTACCTTCCTTTTGCAGGAAAAGGGATAATAAAGTGTCATAGTTACAGAATACTGTATCCAAAGGGGTTGCAAGACTTGGTGATGCTGTCTGGATGGAGAGTATTCCAGTGGTGCAGTATTGCCTTTTAGTAAAGACACAAAAATGTGCATGTTAAGTGACTAACTTAATTTTAACAACTTTATCCTCTAAATGTAATCTTCTGAAGGATGGTTAAACATAAACATGGAGTAAGTGGTGTATAAATGTATGCTGAAGTACTCTATGTGTTCTTTTTCCTCCCTCGCTTTTTGTGGTACTAATTCTTGAAGCCATATCTGGAGTTCAGAACAAGCATCTCGTCAGAGTGACTTTGGAAACTTGGCTTACTGGCCAAGTTAAAAGCTTTTCTTGTTTTTCTGTTTATCTTCATCCTTATCTGTGTTTAAATTATCTTTCCTCTGCTCCTCCTATTGAAAGACGGTGATAAAACTCCAGCCAGTTGTACCAGCTTGCTGACTTGATTTCCTCTAATCACCATTGGTGGTAGCAGCGAGAGTTACTAACATTCCAACACTGGCATTTTGCTTTTGAATGATCTGATCGGTTCTTTACTAATTCAGTATTTTCATTGTAAATAAAGGTAACCAGACACTTCCAATAAAATTATGTTTATTTTTCAAGCCATTTCACTGTGCCAAAAAGGTCATAAAAACCAGGGCTGGGGAGTGCATCCCCAGTTCCATCTTAGACCAGCCTCCTAAAATTGCAGCTAACCAAGCCCTGCAGTCTCACTGTTATGAGTTACCTTCTGTATTTACTGTATATTTACTGGACATTTCTGAACCACTTTAAATTGAGAATGTGCATGCAGCATCTCTGATACATCAAGAGAGAAAGTCATGATGCCGGTCTGCGCTGTTGAGGTAGTACACAGTCCCTCAGTATCTATGGGGAATGGGAGCTGTGAGAGTGAGTGGCTACAGTGAAAATCTGTGGATGAGGAAACCTGGTTGTGAAGAAATCCTTATAAAAACTGATGGCACTTTTAAAGCTACATTGGTTAAAAAAAAAACAGTCCTAAATAATATGGTGAATAAGGAAAACCTTTTGCATGCTGGATAGGTTAGGATGAGCTTCCTTGGGCTGGATCCAGTTGTCTCAAAGAACCTGTGGCCTGCACTCTTTGGATGGCAACTTGAATTTCAACTTGAATTTAGAAAGAAAAGGTCCTAGCTTTCAAGCCTGTGAGAGAGTGACAGTTGCTGTTTCCCAGCCTTGGCTGCAGACAGAGGAGATGCGTGAAGTCTTCAGTCTTGGAATGTTAATTTTAAAGCCTGAATGTGGTGCTTTGAAATGTCATTGGCCATCTCAGTGAAGGTTGTCTCAGCAGACGTGACTGGGCACGCAGCAGCCGTGAGACCTGAAGGGTAGGAAGAGGAAGAGTCTGCCAGGAAAGAAGTCATAGAATCTCAGGCTGGTTTGGGTTGAAGGGGCCTTAAAGCTCCTCCAGCTCCAACCCCTGCCAGGGGCAGGGACACCTTCCACTGGAGCAGCTTGCTCCAAGCCCCTGTGTCCAACCTGGCCCTGAACACTGCCAGGGATGGGGCAGCCACAGCTTCTCTGGGCACCGCTGTCTCAAAAGAAGAGATCATAGATATACATAAATAGAAAAGGGAAAAAAAAACCCTGAAACTAGAGGGAGGAAAATCTGGTTTTGGAGTGCTGCGATACTGCATAACTCATTTAAAGGTTGTTCTTTGCTATGTGACATACCTTTATGTGCCAGCATTAATGATCCACTCTTCTTCTATTAGCTGCAGGTTCCTCACTTTGACCAAGAGTTCGTTGTTGGTGATCTGCTGTCAGGTTCCCTGTGTGACAGCTCTGGTGCTGGCTCCTCTGTTACCCGTGCACGTTGCAGCCTCAGTGAGCCTATTTTCAGGGTCCCTTCATGGACCACATTTAGCTTCCTTTTAAAAGATCCATAATGGATTAAAATGATTTATAAATTGACAGCTGGTTTCCATCTTTCCCTCGTGACTGATGACTGTTTCGTTATCGTTGGTGCATAAACTCCCAGAGCTGATCTTCCTCAGTTTTCTTTTTAAAGATATTCTGACAGAATGAATCCTGAACCAAATCAATAAATAAAAGCACCAAGAAAAGGGAAATAACACTTAGTTCATAGTTTATTCTGATTATTTTGGTAACTATCCCATTAACCAGCAGAATCCTGTTGGGCAGTCGCTGTGCTTCAGTGGGACTTGCCCATCTGCATGATGGGCTTGTTGCCTTCTGGGCTTCAGGAGGTTTCCCATGTTTCTGTTACAGGTGTCTGTGGTATTTGATACTGAAAATTAGGCAGCGTGTTTTAAGTAAGAAATGAATTTGCGCGGGTACTCAATACTGAAATACATTGGTGATAGCTGTAATTTGTTTGGATCTTGATAAAGGTTTAGAAAACCATGTCAGAACTGTCACTAAAGGTATGTGTGTGTTTAAAAGGAAGAATTATTTATTCACCTGATGACAACTGAGGGGATTAGGCAAATAGTGCCTTTAGAAGATCGTAGCATGGAGTTCTGTCATTTCAATACACCCCCTGGCTGTCAGTGACAGAATACACCAGGTGTGCTTGCAGCATCTACTGGGAATTCTTTCTTTCATGACCAAGCCAAGGTTGTGTTCAAATTGGACAGCTCTTCCACTGCAAGGTAACGAATCCTTGGGAGGCAGAGAAGTCACAGCTCTACATCTCTTGCAAGTGCTTGCTGTACCAGAGGTGAGGGACCCTTTTCAAGACTTAATCAAAAAGACCTATGCAAACAAGGGAGCGGATTTTTTCTGCAGTCAGTCACTACAGAGCCTGACATTGTTGGGGGATCCGTCGGGATCTCACTGCTCCCGCGGGCTCTTGTGCGCGGAGCCCTCTTAATCCGGACGTGGGGCGCTGGGTACACAAATTCATAGCAGCTGTCACAGCTGGGCTCTGCTCAGGTTTGGTCAAGACCCTTTGAACTTTTTATTTCCCACTAATCCCATTTAGCGTGATCAATATAGGGACCTCCAGCTCCCAGGTCTGTTAATTAGGTGTCAAGTGTTGGGTTGGCCGGTGTCAGGCTGTAAAACACAAACACAGAAGAGACTATCAGTAGGGAAGAGAAGTGTTTATTGTCTGAATATATAAGAGCAGGGGGTTCAGAAAAGTTGAGTCTGATATGTCCTTAGGGATCTCGAGAGTCTTTTGTTTCTCTCAGTAAGGTAAACATATAGTTAAATAAGCATTTAGCCATTGGTGTGGTTGGGGGCTGCAGACTGATGTAAAAGATCCAATTCTACTAATAATTTGATGTTGGAAAAGTACTTTGCTTACATCCCCTTTTTTCTCAGATAATAAAAACGCTTAATAATGGCCGTGGTAACTGTTTGCATTGGGTTGTTTAAGATGAGAGTCCTGTCTTGTGTGTGCACATCTAAAATGAAGCTTCTGCTAAGGCCTGACAAATGTTTATTTTACCTTGTGCTATGTGGCATTCAGGGAATAGACAGGATAACTTAGATCTTCATTTCCCCGTCTCAAAGAACCTCAGGAGTATTTTGAACTCCCCCATCTTTTGTTCTCTATCATTCAGGGAAGGGTAAATATGTAGAATGATATTTCAGCTTTCATGCATTTTTGGGTTCCTTTATTTCAGTCTTCCAGTGACAGAAAGGACTGGGGAGTTGAGTAGTTTGTTTCATCTCCTTTGAAGAAAACCTTAAATTTATAATCCTGGATCAGACCTTTCCTATAACTCACACAACTCATCCTGTTAACTGGGCTAATATATGGCACCGCTATTTCATTAAACAACATCCAGGAATAATTAGTTCAGCAACGATGCCTTGGAACAAAAGCCCTTGATTTCGTTTAACTTTATAAGTTGGTCTCTTTTGATCTGCAAGAACACATCTGGGGCCTTTAAGAAAGCAGAAAGAAAAATATTAAATGTTTAGTGAGGGCCTTGGTGAAGGGTTCAGAGCACAGTAACCCTTTGGTACCAGGGTGTAGCTCAGAGGCAAAAAAGTGTGAATTTCTTATTTCACAAGGTATCACATGGTGCCTCGATACGGCGAATGCTGGGTTTGGTGCCTGCTGAACACTGCGCTTTGGCTTTATTTCCAGGTTTAGAAGTCTCTTCAGTCATTCCCCAATTTTTCCCCTTCGTTTCTGTGCTTTTCCCCCCTTTTCTTCCTCCAGGCTGCCTATAATGGATTAATTAGAATCATTATTGTAAACCTGATTTCTGTTTTACACCATGTGTCTGTGCAATAGAATTTGGTTTTGCTATATCAAACTTTGCACCCTGCTGCTTTGTTCCTTTAACAGTTCAGTAGTATTTGCCAAGGTGATAGGGATGAATCAGTTTGTTTTTACTCTAGACTTAACTGCTTAGATTTTGAAAACAACATACAATGCAGAGGATATAAATTTACTCATCTAATCTTAATCTCTGTTACTGACTTGGTTTAGGAATTGCTTCAGTTCAACTGTTTGCCATGAGAAAAATCCTACCTCAAGGAAAAGCTGCAAAGATTTTATGCCCCGATTGGTTTTCATTTCATAAACTAAAAAGTTGGCTGATAGCAATGAACTCCTTTTCTCTTTCCCTCTCCTCTCAGCAGAGGTAGCCTTTGTTTTGGTTGTAATTAGGATGAGGAACTCACTAGGAGTGGTACCGTGTCATTTGATTGGTACTGATGGGTGTACTTGCGTGTACTGCGTTGCACTGGTGCTGCCGTATTTATATTCCAAGTATTTCCTAGAAAATGCACAAATCATCACGGTGAATATTAACGTTTGCTGCTGCAAATGAAGCCTACCAGATCTCTCAGTCGTTATTCATCACCTTAATTTCATTTTGTCTAAATCATGGTTTCTATTAATGAGCTTCTTTGCAAGAAGGGACGGGAGAATTCTGTTCATGAGAAAGAAGGGAGCAAGAGAACTTTGTTCCTGTTTTCCCTCTTGTCCTGTCAAAATAGAAGTGAAAAGAGCTGGAAAAATTATTTTTTTCATTACAGGTTTTATTTTGAAATGCAGTTTTATGTTCACTCGATGTTTGTTTTCCTTAGTGAGCCTTTAACTCCAAGGTTGTGACCCAGTAATGACCTCCTCTTTCCACTCTCGATTGCTTTTGACCTACTCCATTAAGTAAAAAGAAATAACCTAACAGAAGGGTAACCAGATCACCGCTGCCACACCAAGGAAACAGGCAGGCTTTGGGATGCTCTTCTTTAATCTCTCTATCCACAGAGCCTTCATTTTAATTTGCAAAATTGAACCCAGATCGAGAGCAGTAAAGCCTGAATACGGTAAATATTCATGCCTCAGTGATCTAGAGTGGCTCCATTACATTTCAGAGATTGGGAGAATTACCTTTTGGATTATGTATATTCATGGGCTGATTTTTATTTGAGATATACTATTACCTGCATTGGGCTACATGTCGCACATTCTGCCCAAACCAGCCTTCTCACAAAGCCCCAAATGTTCCTTACACGTGAAAGTTTTACTTCCTTGCCCTATAGTTTCCTCCCTTTCATGCTTTTCAAAGGCTGGTAGTAAACAAATTTCTCTTAAAGAAGAAGAAAAAAAACCCCAGTAGAAGTTCTTCTATAAAACCTTCAACCCTGTGTTTACTGTGATACATTCTTCTGTATGTGACTTTGAAGTCTTCAGATAAAAGTATTATTATTGTTCTAAACCTAAATCTATTTGGGGGAAAAAAAAGAATTCAGTTCTTTTGGAAGCACTAAATTCCAGCCAGCCTTTCTGTAACCGAGCATCTGCCTTGGCTTTGACTTCTTTGGGGTTTTTTTTATTTCCTTTGAAAAATGGTTTATTGAAATATTTTTTGATAAGTTGCAGAAATTTTAATTGGAATGTAAATGTTAAGCTTGTTCTATGTCATAGTTTTATTATGGGTCTGATGTTCGCTGCCTAGATACTTGCTGGCTAAACTCACTGGCATTACATTATGCTTTTAAAAGGTGTGCTTTGTCATCTGTAGTGATACATGGCACAAGCAGCACCACTCAGTTTAAGGGTGTTGGTGTCTTAAGATTCCTTTTTTTCTTATTACAGAAACCTCAGAGATTTTAGTCATTTGGAGGTGAAAGGATATATAGTGGGTGTCTGGCTTCTGCTTCCTTCCACACATCCTTGGAGTATGGGGTGCTCTTTCTTACCTACCTCGGGCTCTTTTGGCCAGAGCACTAAAAGAGGATGTGGTCTTCCCTTACGTTGAATAGTCACCCAAATGTGGAAGAGGCAATGCAGAGAGAAGATAAAGGCGCAGCGGGGCTTGGTGCCCTTAGTGTTCCCCTTGTGAGTCCCAGGTAGAGGAGGAGGTGTAAGGGGTGGAAGCCAAAGAGCATCTTAAAAACATGTAATACTGCAAGGGCAAGTCAAGCGTGACCAGCCCAATGACCTTCTGTGTCAGAAAGTAGACAGGAAGAGATGAGATGTTAGCAGGGTTTGAGTAGCTTCTCACAAAGTGTTCTCATGTGGAAAGGGTGAGGTGTGGGTTGGATTTGAGGGGTTTGGTATGAGTTGAAAGCAAAGAATTTGGCATTCTTCATGATTAGAAGTAAATTTCTGGAAAGATGTGCTTCTGTGTAAGAGCAGTCTTAGGTCTGCATTGGAGCTTTGCTTGTTTCAGTGAGTGTGCTTAGACAGGGGTTGGGTGAAGACTAAAAATTGTGGTACCTGTCAGACAAGGGGGCAGTGTTTTTTTGGCAGTGTAGCCTGGTATTCTCTGACCACCAAGAGGTGATGCTGGAAGCAGGGAGATGAGATGCCTCATTCTCGATTTGGGTTTGTAGCAGAGCAATTGAGAGAAAGGGAATCCTTGCAAAAGTAGCGGATATGGAATGTGTTCTGGTTATGCAGCTGGGCCTTTGCTCTTCCTCTTCAGCTGTAAGGAGTCACTTCTGCTGGGTGAAATAGGGTGGGGTTTCTTATATTTGGCACTTTGCTTCCTTGTAAGGTCAGTTTATGCCTCTCAAGGGGTTTTTAGTTATTTTTTCTTCCCATTTGGGTGCTGGTTGAGACGGACTTGCTCTTGGTGTGTTTCTAAACCTCAGGACTGATGCGGTGCTTTCTTCGTTCATCAGTTCCTCATCCTTCCTGGATGTCAGTTTAAAGGTGCTGCTCTTAGCATGCTGGGCTCTGAGATGTGATCCTGGTTTTGAACTGGTCGTAGTCCTCTCCATTTGCACTGGAGTCTCTTTTTGTGATAGATATGTAATACTCCTTTGACAACTGCTGCGTTTGTAATCAGTATTTTCTCTAATAGATTATTGAGACTAATTATTTTAACTTGGAGTTCCTTGTCAGTGGTACAGAGAAGTAGGGCTGATGTGTCTTTCATATCGGAAAGATGCACTCGCAGCGTTGGGAGACAGCAGGATGACTAGGTTCTTATCTAAAGAAGCTTTGAGCAATGGCATATGGTTGATAACTTAATGGAAGTTGGATAAATAAAGGAAAAGAAGCTTTGACATATCAGGGGAAAAAGTCATTAGTGGACTTTTTCTGTATCCTGTTTTCTATTAGTCTGTGCTTAACTGCTTTGAAAATCTTAGTGGGCTTGTCCTTTGGTCTTCAAAAACCGGGCTCTTGTCCTATATTGAACACACTTGTTTATCTCAAGGGCTGAACTCTTCGGGGGTGCTTTTGATTTCTGGTTTGCATTTTTTTAATCTGCATTTGAGAAACACGAACTTCTTCTTTCTCACCCTTTTTATAGACTTTTACCTAATGCTTTAGGAACATAATGTGATTATACAAATAAAATTTAAACGGTGAAGCAAATCCCTTTGCAAATGATGTAAGATTTCAACACATGGCTCTTGATTGATGTGATCAGATAGGATTGATTCCCTTGTGCTGTTTTGAGGAAACAAAACGTGAATGAATTTCAGTGAAGTTTGTAGCAAGTTTTATACTGGTTTTCCATGTTTACCTCCATTGTTTGCGCGCAATAAAGTCTCTTATTAAAGTTGCGCTTAATATTGTTCACTTTCTGTTGGGTTTTAAATGCCTAATTCTCCCAAAGAAAAGTAAAATGTCTATTGGATCCTCAAAATAGGCCTTGCACTGTTTTCATGGACAAAATGAGACAGAAGCTGCTTTGTAGAGTGGACTTTGAGGACAAGACTTAGGTGCTCAAGATGAATGCAAAGATGTCAAAGATGTTTCTTGTAGCTGTTCTCAGTGGGGAACTCTGTTGCTCAGTGCAGAAGGCTCTGGAGTATGTAAGGTCATTCTGTTGGTAGTTTGGTGGACTTGGTGATCCAGCCCAAACTCCCTCCTGGAAATTTGTGTTGCTGTGAAGATAAAGAAACTATGTGGAAGTTTAGAGCTGTGGTATAACTGTGGGGACACATGGGGAAAAACGAGGTATGCGGAGGAGAAACAAATCTAATGGTGAGGGCCAGTTGTGTCCCTTTCAGTGCTTCCAGGTTTGTATTTGAGAGGCCAGACAAAACAAAGATGAATTTTGATTTTGAGTCTCTTGAAGAAAACTACGTTTGGGGTATTTGAACCATGGACAAATGTCTCTGTCAGCTGGGGTCAGAGTGAAATGGGATGAAATATTGTACTGGTGTTCATGGGCTGCGCAGAAAACAGGAAGCTGGTGATTTAAAGCTGCTCTGGCTCTTGTTACTTGATCCAGTGGGTACAGATCAACTCACTGATTCACTTCTCTGCTGGTTCCATGTCTGACCTTTTGAAGGCGATGCAATTCCAGCTCGGTTCTTGCGTGATCTAATCCATTCTCCCTCCCCATTCTGTACTTCATACTGCTTTTACAATCGATTCTGGTGCTGAGAACATGTAGGGAAAAAAAGAAATGGGCTTGAGTGTGATGTTCTCATTTCCTCCTTCTCTCCTCTGCTATGTCTATGGGAACTTCAGAAGAATAAATACCATGAATATAAGAGGAAGAGCAGTTTGCATTCAGGACAAATACCGATGGGCTGATTAAATTGTCTGCAAGGTACTGGACAGGTATGAAGGGCTGATCCGCAGCAGATTGAGTAAGGCAGCATCTTCCCTCCATAATAATCCAAAGAGGTGGAACCCTACGTTAATGAGTGATGTTAGCCCTGAATTTATGAGAAATCAAATCTTTGCAAGAAAGCTTTGAGTTGTTGAATTATAAATATGTGGAATGTTGTAGGCTGAGATGGTAATTAATGGCTTCTCTTTCTTGCTCTGTCACTAGGTGACAAAGAAAGTCAAGTCCATGCAGATGTTCCATACTCCTGTGACTTATGCTATGCAGGGTGACAGAGTAGGCATCTGCGTAACCCAGTTTGATCCCAAGCTGCTGGAACGAGGCCTGGTCTGCACCCCAGAGTCACTTCACACCATCCATGCTGCAATCATTTCCGTGAAGAAAATCCAGTATTTTCGAGGCCCTCTGCAGACCAAGGCCAAGTTCCATATCACAGTTGGCCATGAAACAGTTATGGGACGAGTGATGTTTTTCAGTCCGGCCCCCGCTGACTTCAATGAAGAAGTTCAAGAAAATGCTTTTGATTTTGAGAAAGATTATCTTTATCAAGAGGCGTATTTGTCCAAGGACTCAAGTTCTTCAGAGAACAAAGAGAATGACCAGACAGGAGAAGTCCAGCTCCCAAGACAACAGTGGGCTTTGCTAGAGTTTGAAAAACCAGTCACTTGTCCTAAACTGTGCCTTGTGATCGGCTCCAAACTGGATACAGATATCCATGCAAATACCTGCAGGCTGGCGTTCCATGGGGTGCTGCTCCAAGGCATGGAAGACAAGAACTACGCAGAGACTTTCCTGCCAAAGCTGAAAGTGTACAAGCTGAAGCACAAAGCAGGACAAGTGGAAAGGGTAAGCTGCCTCTTCAGTGCTATGCATGGGGAGGGGGAATTTTTGTTCTGTGTAAATGCATGTATTGGTGGGCATTGAAATGTAAAGACTGTGTGAAAGGGGCCCTACAGGGATGCTGGAGAGGGACTTTTCATCAGGGACTGTAGTGATAGCATAAGGGGAATGTGTTAAGCAGGAGACTCAGATTAAATATAAGGATAAGGTCTTTACCATGAGGATGCTGAGGTGCTGGCACAGGCTGCCCAAGGAAGTTGTGGATGCTCTGTCCTTGGCAATGTTCAAGGACAGGTTGGACGGGGCTTGGAGCAAGCTGCTCTAGCTGGAGATACATTCTCTGGACACTCCAGCAGCTTCATGTCCCTCTTGTGTTGGAGGCCCTAGAGCTGGACCCACTCTTTGTATGATTAGAAATTGGCCTCATGAATGACCAGTTGCCATCGACCAGCCTGTCTGCGGGTCAGGTTTGTTTGTGGGTTCTGCCTCCCGTGGCACTGCAGATACTCAGAGTTGGCGTTTTCCCTGATGCACGATGAAAGGATGGTGGCACAAGTGTCCTAAGAAACCTTCACAGTGTGAAGTCACAGGGGCACGCAGGGACTTGGGAGAGCCGGTGGGAAGAGGGCTGTGCCAGCTGGGGAAGTGCTTCCAGTCGGGAGCTGCTATTGAGCCTGTGCTCTCGCCGAGCAGCAGGAACAGTTGGGTGGTACGGTGCTTTATTTTAGTACACAAAGTCACTGGCTCATAGAAAGTCTGAATCAGCTGGTCCCACCCTGCTGCTGATGGCTGGAGATTAGGATCACTCCATTTAGGGTGTCTGTTCTTGGCACCGGTGCAGGAAAGTTTCTTTTTCTGTTGAGTAAGGAAGCCCCCCCCGGGGAGGCATAAAAATCATAATAATAATTAAAAAATGCAGGTTACCACCACAAGAAGTGAACTTTTGCTCCAGAGAATGCTGCTGGGGAAAAGGAGCCCCAGAGCATCCTGAAAAGCCGGGACGGAGGCAGGGGTTGTACCAGCCGCGTTCCTGGGCTTAGCACCGGCTGGAAACATGCATCCAGGACTGGGGTGCAGCAGGGTTTAGGAGTGCCCCTCTGTAAAACACTGCTGCTGATGTGATGGGGGCTCTCCCCCTGCCTGCTGCTGGAATTAGAATCAATTCCCTGCAGTTTAACTACCCGTTTTCCCAGGAGAAATCAGGCATTTATGGTTTGGCTTTTTGTTCGTGCTCTGATTAATTTCAGAGCACTGACGGAATAGTAAGAACTGTAAATTCATTAAGTTTCAGCACCACGGGGCTTTTCTTTTGGGCCCCTTGGGCGCAGCACCCTCGAGGATTTTAAGTTGGTTGGGTTGGGGGTGGGTTTTTTAAGGGGTTTAGGTGGGTTTTTTGGTGTTTGTTTGGGGGTTTTTCGATAAAAAGAACACTTATTCTCAAAGATTTTCTGGCTCTCTAAGAGCAAGTGTGATGGCTTTGCTGTTACACATAGAAACCAGATCCATGAACTGGGTAAACAGCATCTTTTACGAATCACATTTGAACTCGCAAACTGCCTCAAATTAGTAGATTTTAGTGAAAATTCACACTCAGCTTCCTGGGTTTTCTCCTCCGCTCCAGTGATGGTGAATGTCCTACAAAAATTCAGACATCCTTGTGCTCACCGGTTCCCTTTGGTACCCGAGCTCTTCAGTGCGTAGTGGGGCACTAGGAGTGAAAGCAGTAAAGCCCGACTGTTGCTGCTCACCAGAGACTTTGAATTTACTTTGGGTCTCTTTTCACACCCTTGCTTATTTATCTGCTGATCTCTTCTTTAGGGAGGTGTTATTGTAGTATCTGAGAAATTTGGCTCTAAACTGTATGTCGTTGCTTTTTGGGTGAAGTCAGTGTTGTCTGAGGTGCTGCATAGTGCAGGAAACCTGCTTGTCGCCATGCTGGGATTGCAGCTTGGCTCTGGAAAAGCTGCATGATTCAAAGCACAGTTATGATTTTTCTCTGTTAGTTTGAACTGTTGTAAGTGTGTGACTGCTCCTGTTTCACTGCAGACCAGATTTGCTTTGTGGTTACAGTAAGTCTTTTAGGGGTTAGTTGTAAGGAAAATCAAAATCTGCCATTGCCTCCGAACTCGGAGGCGGAGATTTGTGATTGCTTGACTTGATGAGTTTAAAATGATGTGAAATACGAGTCCAGCTTTCTCCTGCAGAGAGGGGGGAGAAGTTCAGTGGAAGGAAGTTTCTGTCAAGGGCATCTTTTTGGCGTGGTTACAGGGAGGCAGAGACTGTCGCCCTCTGGACACTTTATTTATGCAGAGCCTTGGCTGCCTGACAAATGTGCTTTCGATAGGAAAAAGAACCAGGCTGGCAACAAGTGGCTTGTACTGATAACGGGGTAAAGGCAAGGCTGAGAGTGCTATTGTGAGCACCAGTGTTTGCTTCAAGGAGCGCGATGTGGGAGTCTCTGTGCAAAAAGGGGCAAACAAGATGCTGTGAAGGAGGTTTGTCCCTCTGACGTGGCAGAGGGTGGTGGGGCTGAGCGTGGGCTTGCTAAACCACAGCAGGTCAGCAGCCCCTGGACCTGGAGGCACACAGATTGCAAAGATAGACAGCAACTGCTGTCCTTGGTCTTGTCCTTCTGGAGACCCGCAGCTCACCAGTCAGCTCTTGGCAGCTCGGTGGGCAGAGAGACTTGTGTTAATCCCCAAACCACTTTGGAAATGCCTTCCTCTCAATTTTCCTTCTGCACAGCATTGCAGGTTGATTCCAGCCTGGCTCGTGAAGCAGTTACTCAGTTCCTGGGATAAATCCCTTCTCTTTGTCACATTATTTGCTCTTTGGCTGCCATGGACACGCAGGTTGAGAGCAGAGAGTTTCGACTGCAAGGTGAACCATAGAAGTGCATCATGCTTTCCTGCGTGACTCAGATGTTCTGCCTGTTTTGAAAGCGTTTGCAGCAGCAGGATTTGTCTTAGGATGGTTGCCGCTGGGTCCTATTGTTGAGGATGCTCATAAATCAGTAGCTCTGTCAGAAACAAAAGGAGAAGGAAAACCCTCTGCCTTGCTTGCGTAGCACAGGCTGCACCTTCTGCACTTACAAGTTTGTGTGGTGAAAAACATACGCAAGTCTCAGCTGTGATTGTTTCCAGTTTTAAGCATAGCAGAATGTTTCCTAAGAGAATAGGTTTGTCCTTCCTAAAGATGCTTTCTCTGTGTTCCTCTGACTTTAAGAAGAACTCATTTGCTCTGTGTGCTTTAAGGTTTTTAATGCATTTTTCTCAGTATTTGCCTTGTTCTTGGGCTTTATCATGCTGTGCTTCTTTCTTCAGCAGTTTCCTTCCAGGTCTCAGCCATGGGGGGTCCTGGTGTTACTCGCAGCCGCTCTGCTCCCAAGTTTTGTGGGTTGCTGGATAGTGAGTTTTCTTAGTGCACTTGTTCCTGTGGGGACCGAGGCCATTGTGTACCTTGCATGCTTCTGTCTGGGAGGATGGAAGTGTCACTTAGTGCTTAACAGCGTGTGACTGGTTACTTGAATTTTGGTACTATATAAGCATCCCCGGAGAGAAAAGTATTGTTGCAGGAGCAAGATGGGAAAGCAGGGTGAGTTACCAAGGTTTTAATCAGTGCATCTCTTCTGAAGCCTGAATGGAAAAGCAAAAGCAAGTGTACATTGTCTGGTTATGGGGAGCTTCTCATCACCCAAACCCCTCAAGTCCTCCTCAGGGCTGCTGATTCTTCCATCTAACTTAGTTCTAGATAAAGGATGTTTCGTTGCCTTGCTGGGGCTGCTGCTGTTCTTACAGTGGCCCTGTAGTGCCAGCAGGGTAGCAAGTAGAACACAAAGCCAGGCAGTGATGCTGTCTGGGTGACTGGACAAACCCGGGCACAACATAACAGGACCAAGCTGCCCGGTGGAAGCCGGGTGCTGCCTGCAGGACCCACGGTGACTGCAGCAGGGCCGTGGTGGGTGTTGCTCCATCCACTGTAAACACGCAGACGCCACAATTAATATTTTCCCTGCTTTGAAGTCTGCACATGAGTTTGTTTGGTTCCGCCTGGCTGCTGATGGTATGCTAAATACAGTCATAATACAGGGATGAAGGCACTCAGGTGAATAAAAGTGCACAGCACATTCACTAGTTAAAATGCACTGTAAAGCAGGCATATAAAAGATGCATTTATTTACTGGCTGTTGTTTAGGTTTTGAGTAAAAGGGTTTGAGAAGCTTAGTGGGAGAAAAGGGAAGAAGGGGGAGGGCTGTATGCTTATTAAACAAATACCAGTGCTGAGAAGGGAAGGGTGATATTTGCTGTCTGATGCAGCATATGGATTAATGCAGTAGAGTATGTGTCATAAAAGCGTACTGGCCAAGCACAGAGTCTGCTGCTCACTCGTATGAGAAGATGAGCGTCTTGTTCACTCACCAGCAAAAGCAAGGCTTGCTGCCTGTGACTGGCCAGTAGGATTTTGCAAGGTTTGAGTAACACCTATGGCTGTTATTTATATGATTAATCTCACAACGCAGACATGCTTTTTGGGCCTTGCAAGTGTATGGACAGCTGGTCTTGATTTTTCCGAGGTTGTGCAAGAGTCACCTGTGGGGGAATCGGTTTGTCAGCAAGGCAGCCAGTGCTCCATTTTATTTATTGGATACAAAACTAGAGTAAGAATGTTACTTAGGTTGCAAAAATCAAGCAGTTGGAAGTTAGGAAAAGCCAGATTTACAGTTGCCTATGCAGCGTTAATTCTGTTCCCCTGTGCACTCACTAAGGCAGGGGTCCTGTGAAATTGTTTTGGATGTGGTCGTGTAAAGACTGTATCATGGGGCATATCAAAGAGGGACAGCAGTAAGGTTCTGTGGACATCTGGCATTTCTTAACTTCTGAAGCGCCCAATTCTGTGACTTAAATAACTGAGGTTTTATATAAATGTAATTTCCTCGGCGTTTTGAAAGTAAAACAGTGAAGTAAAACTGAACCTACGTAATATTGAACTTGTGACCATCCCTTTCCTGTGCACCTTCACTCGGGTTTGAGTTGTGCAGCAGTGTGGCACAGACAAACGTTACTTGGCATTAACAGACCTTGTTGACCAAAGAGCAGGAGTCTGTAACCTAAGGGAGATGATGGATGGCTGGCCTTTAGGCAGGGGATCCCACACTGGAGCTGGAGATGACGTGGGAAGGGGACAGTTTGTACATCCTCGTGCCTTCAGAAGGGGATGTGAGTTTGTTCTAAGAGACATCTCTGTCCTCTCCCACTGCAGCTCTCTGCAAGCCTGTCCTTGTCTCCTGCTTGATTTCCAGTGAGGACTTTGTTAAGCCCCTGTTCTTTGTCCCTCTCTGTTCTTTTCTCCTTCACCTTTTTGCATCCTCACGTCCCATCGCTTTCTCAGTACATGCAGCTGTGTTTAAAAAAGGAGCAGGAATTTGCAGCCTCCAGAATATTCCCATTTCTGACGCAGCGATGGAAAGCGCTCGGCACTGTTCTCTAGGAATAAATGAGCTGTTCAGGGATCATGATGAAGATGTCTCCAGTGTACTTGTCCTAAAGTACAAAAATGCAATAAAAATTCTTTGTGTTTTCAGCGTTAGTCAGAGGTTCTTTTTGCTCTTTTTTTCCCCTCCTGTTGTTTTCGGCTTTGACTTCATGCATCAGTTTGAGAATAATGCTCAGACATGTTTTTTATCCTTTCTAAAGAAATGGTTTATTTCTATTTAAACCCTAAAATTGTAGATTAAATCAGAAAAAGGTTTTTCTTTGTCTCTCTGTGCCTCTTTCTGGTATTTAATATTCAGTGCTTTTGCTTTCTCTGTCTCAAACCATTCCTTATTTCCCTTCTCATTCTGGCACCACTTTGGTTCTTCTCTGTTTCTGATCTGATCCCCCCCTTTTGGTTTTTTTACCTACAGATATGTTAGGGCATGGAGTGTGTGTGATGTGTGTGATGGGTTGTTGAGGGGCGTTCAGCTGACAGTAATTTCTGAGTTATCTTATCAAGCAGGGTGGTTTAACAGGCTGTGCAGTACAGCTTGTGTCCCCGTTCAAAGGGAAATCACAGTTATTTTCCTTGGAATTATACTACGGTTTGCACTGAGTGTAATGTTAACTGTGGTTTTACAAGCAATATGTGGTGGTGTAAGTGCTGCTTAGATGGGGAGTGTGAAGTGGTTAATGTTCCCTGGGAACTTGTTGGTATTAGCAGAAGTGCCAAAGGGATGCTCGTGCTTCTCTATGGTTAGAAAGGGCTGTTTACTTTTTCCCTGCAAACACAAAAGCCGAGTGGGAAGGGATATTTCATAAACTCAGTGCTATTGTGTCCTCTGGTCTAAGCCATAAAACAAGAGTAACAGAGACGTTCCCTTTGAACTTGAAATCCCTTTCTAAGCTGCTGATCTAACCTAAGGGAGAGGGGGAGGCTGTACCGGCACTATTTTTCTCTTCTGGGTATTTCTCCCTCCCCACCCCTTTTCTTCTTCTTTTTTTAAAGGCCTTAAGTGAGTTGGATGCAGCACCTCTGCCCATAAATTTAAGAAAATATTATGGTAATGTAGGTCAGTGAACTGAACCGCCACTGTACACCGTGGGGATTAGAGCCGGGAGGCAGCGCTCTCCCAGCCCGCCGCTCCTCTGACAGTATAAACAAGAAATGCAAGGAGCCTTCAGCTTTTGCTTGCCCTAATCCTTTGTTTATGCAGCACTTAAACTGACTTTCGGGGTCGTCTCTGTCTGGCATTAAAGCCCTAAAGCTTTTTGAAGTTTCCCTGAAGTTAATAAAATTAGTCTGCCCTGGTCGCTGGGCCCCTTGCTGCCGCTGCGGCGCGGGCTGCGGATCCCTTCCTGCCGCTGCCGCGCTCGGCTTCTTAAGTTAATAATATTTTATAACAAAAAAGAGTGAGAGGAAAGCAGAAAGATCTCCCAAAAGGCTGTTCAGCTAATAGGCAAAGTGATTGCCATTGTAGATGTTCTGAGAACTCAAAGGGGATTAACTTAAACCCCAGCGATTGGAGGTAAATTGCTGGTAAAGTAATTGGAAGTGTTGAGTTTCAGTTGGAGAGCACAACACGCACTTCTGTGCCTGCTTACGAAGCAGGACTAAAACAAAAAACTTGGATTTTGCTTTTTGTTTTCTCACATGGTCTTAAAGTTGAGAAAATGAGGTTTCCTTTGTAGCAATTATCTCCCCT
The DNA here is from genome assembly GCA_009867235.2 of Psittacus erithacus. Classification (NCBI taxonomy): domain Eukaryota; kingdom Metazoa; phylum Chordata; class Aves; order Psittaciformes; family Psittacidae; genus Psittacus; species Psittacus erithacus. Next base: position 11,732 of record WYDI02027114.1, on the reverse strand, counting down.
TCGCCCATTCCTTTTATTGCAGAGATGGGTCAGTTCTTGTTACAGCAGGCATCCTCCTATTTAGCCTTCAGGAGTGAGCTGATGCTAGGCTGCCTAGGGGCACAGACACAGGGTGGGATATGTAGTGTATGATGTATAGTGTTTAGTGTGCAAGACTAGGACTTTGCGTCATAAAGGTTTATTCCAAAGGTACATGATGCCTGTAATGCTTGTTCACAGAACTCATCCCAAGTTCTTGCTGGGGAGGCTCTGATCTGACCCGTCAAGCCTGGTATGAGTGCTCACCCCGTAATTCCCTTTTAATTAAATTAAGGATACTTTGAAGTGCTCTTGGAAAAATAAAAGATGTTTGTGTTGTCTTGAAATTGGCTTCCTGCGCCATTTTGGGGGGATAACTATAAAAATAAGATACATGAAAGATCCTCATTGGAGGGTAGGAGACAGACTGTGCCTGAACCGCAGGGGTGAGGAGCACGTAGCCAGCAGCAAGGAGACGAATGTTCGGTTTTGACATTCTTGTTTTAAGAATAAAAGATTTGTAGGAAGAAGTAATGTTTTTATTTGAGCAGCTAACGCAGCTGGAAAAGGAAGGTTTTAAAGAATGCCAGTGCTTCTGCAGGTTGGAATTAACAGCTTCTTTTGCCACTAGTCTTCTATTTCAGACCCGAAGAAAGGCAAGTGTGCCTGAGAGCTATCTTCCCCCTCTACCACCACCCGTTATCAGTGGCTCTAGTCAAAGACATTATTCAGTTTTAAATACAAGCTAGAGATTGCTGAGCAGCGACGCTTCGTTTACTGGTTCACAAGGTGTTTTGAAGCAGGGCTTGTTGAGTTGGGGGGAGAGGGCAGACACGCCAAGAACCAGAAACATGGATTTTTGGGAACAGACGATCCAGCAGTGTTGTTGGGATGCTGGAACGCTGCTGCCTGCAGCCTGGACTCTGCATCCGGCAGGAGCGGAGCTGCCTGGGCTCTGGTCATCTCCCCATGGGAGGAGTAAGAGGGGCTGTAGCCATTTCTCATACTGGGGTGTAGGACAGGGTGATGTCCTGCCAGTGCTCCCTCATGCTGCCCAGACCTCAGATTTACTGCCGTACTGAGACTGGCATTAAGAGGCATGTGCATCTAACAACATCATAAACGGTGTCAGGGATTTGAGTCTGTGTGTGCACTGCTGGCTATGGAGGAGGCTTCAGTGAAGGAAAGTGGCTTAATAAACCAGGAATACTTTGACTAAAGGGGAGTGTTCAGAATTGGCTATAATTCCTTACTTTTCTAAGTCATTTCAGTCTTTGAAACCCTTAGGTTTACCTAAAACTTGCTCTGAAGATGTGAAGAAGAGGTGGAACGCGCACACACGCACACAAAATCATCTTGAACGTATTTAAGTAACATTCCCTTATTTCTTCTGATAAATGAATGTTCTTTACCACAACTGTGAGAGTAAGGCCAGGCATGAGGTAGACGATATTCACACCTACAGGATTAGGCTCACTTGAGTGCACCTTACCCTTCGCAGTGCCTGAGGGAGGGTTGGTTATCTCTCTTCACCCCCCAGCCTTGCTGCCGCTTGTTCCTGATAGCTTAATTAACAATTGGACTTGGAATGGCTGTTCCCACTGGGTTACAAACCTTGAAATTAAAATTGGATACAATGGTCATAAGGCCTTTAGTTTGACAAATCCATGTGTGTAAAGGTGAATATTTAAAAGGCTCTATTTAGAAACTCAGAGTAATTCTAGCCCTTTTTCAGAAGTGTAGCTGTTGAAGGGCAGGTCTGGAGCTAAGAGGCAGAACATTTGTATAGGTGATAACGTGCTTGGCTGTGGGAAAGGAGTGGAATAAACTTTTTGTGAGCCCAGGTACTCGGTGACATCCATAGAAAGGTTTCAAAGCAGAAGAGACATTTTAATTAACTGATCTTTGCAGCATGTTCTGATGCAGGTTTTTGTTCTTCCTAGATTGTAAGAAAGGAGGTGAAAGCAGAAATAATTTAACTCATGAAATCTTCTGTGGTTTTAGACACAACTTTTGTCTTAAGCTCAGCTTTTCTGATGGCTCTTCCAGAATTCTGTTCATCTGAAGGTAAATGGTTTTCCAAGGGCAGGATGCTGGAAGTCAGTGAGCTGCGTGTACCTCAGAGGTATACTTGTTCTTGTCACTTCACTCACGAAGCCCTGTTTCTCTTGCAGGTGATGGATGATTACAGTGTGATTGGTCGTTCCTTGTTTAAAAAGGAAACAAACATCCAGATTTTCGTGGGTCTGAAGGTGAAGTTGTCCACTGGAGAGGATGGGATCATAGACGGTGGCTTCGGACAAAGCGGCAAGTTTAAAATCCGAATCCCAGGTAGGTGCTTGTCAGCTGACAAATACTGATCGGTGTCAAGTGCAGGGGATCCTCTCGTGTCACAAGTCTGAATGTTACCAGTAGTCTCCTGAAGCTTTGAAATGAGCTCAGACCCAGTTGGACCATTGATTAGGTGGTTTATGCTCTTCTAATTGAGTGATGGTGGCTGTGAGACTGGGTGGCCCGGAGCCACATCTTCTGTGTTAACAAACATGGGTCTCCAAATGACTTCTTAAGTATCAATACTATGCAAATGGTTTGGGGACATCTCTCCTCTCTTAATATGGGTATGATTTGCATCATAGCCCTTCTGAACAAAGAAAGGAAAACCAACCTGCAATCACTGTAGCTACTTATTAAATACAGCATAGTGGATGCAAGTGCCTTAAATTGGCTCTGTTGTGCATGTTATTATCTAACTTGCCTTCAGGCAAAAACTGCTTGATAAATGAGTCTTTGGAGATCTTGAGAGGTTTTTTTTCATTGCTCATGTCTCCTGGTTTTATGGTATTATATATTACTGTATTTTTCATCCTTGGTGAATTACAGCCAGGGTTTTTACCTCTTTGGGTTAGAGCGTGCGGAACAATGGGTGCTGGAGTTTAAAAGCATCACTGCTGTGGTTGGTTTTCTCCTTCTTGTAAGGTAGAAAAGTTGTTCTGAGCCTTTTCAATAGGTGCTTTTGAACAGGTGCTGCATTTAACTCAAGGTCATGGGATAAGATTTTAAGGATACTTAAGAGTACTTCAGTATTTCTGTAGTGTCTCCAGCCCACTTGTCACTAGTTAATCCTCCACCCTCTTTAGAGAGATTATTTCTGTAGTACCAGTAAAGGAAAGCAATTGTAATGTTCTGTGACAGCAAGCAATCACATAGTGACTGGTCTGTAGAGAAGCCTGGGGTTTCCTGATTTCTTGCTGAAGATGGGCTGTTTTCCATTTAATTTAAGGCTTGATGCAACAGCACTAATTTCGACCCTCAGCAATTTCTTTCTTCCTATTGCAAGATAAGAATTTTGGACTGAACAAAACCCCTCCTGTGTTCTATCTTAGCTGTAATTCCAGTTTTGCTAGGCTTTGCAAATGGGTCTGGGAGCCTAATTAGTAAGCATAGTGCATGTGTAAAGCGAGGGGTTTCACCAGATTCGTGTATGTTTTGCATTTGGTGGCACAGAAAAGCTTTTAAGCATTCATTGAGAATAGGCTGCTTTTGGTGGGTGGTGAAATGATGTGTAGTGACCTTACAGCTGGAAAGGGTTCAAGCTGAAAGTTAAGATGCTATCTTGCTTGAAAATGTAGTATTCTTAGGAGCTTTTCTCTCCTGGAGGTAAAAATATGATGAAAGAGAAGGGCAACGGAAGGGATGGCATTTACTTTGCCATTTCTACATTGGGATGGAGAAAATGGTTCTTCATGGGACGGGGAGAAGCCTCATAAGGAGACTGCGTCACCTGTAAGCAGGAGCTATAATTGCAAACCAACAGTCATGTTAAGAAAATCATACACTGACTTAGGAATAGCTTCTTGCTTTGGATATTAAGTTAGTGGGAAGAAATAATACCTTTCACGTTTGTTGTCTTATCTTGGTTATACTCTCCTGATGTTTAACAGCAGACCATGAAACAGAGGAGCCTTTTCTTTCAATGAGAAGAATAGCAGAATGGCACAATTTAATACCTCTCGAAGGCTGGCAGAATAATGCAGTTAGTTTGCTTTGCTGGAGTCTGGGTCAAACTTGGGCACACTTGTTGTCTGGAACGAAAAGGCAATAAGCTAAATTAGCTCAAGCTAAGAGTGTCAACCAGCATGTGGCTAGCAAGGGAAAGAACCACTGACTTTGGAAGGGGCTAAACCCTGTGTCTTTAAGAGATGCAGAGATTTGTGTGGAGCAGGGGGGCTATTGCTGTGATGCTGTTTAAGTCAACTGTAGTTCACATTCCTTTGTTAGATCAGTGTTGCTTTTTTAATGTGTCTGCATCCTGTTTGTGGGGTTTGGGGTTTTTTTGTTTGTTTTCTTAAATTTAACTGCTCAGCCTCTTCTCTCCCTTCCCCCATTCTCAGCCTTCCCCCTTCCAGGGTTTTACAGAGTCCTTTTGTGAAGAGTTCTCTTTAATTTTTCTGAAGTTATTTCCCTATGGTGCCTTCACAAATGTATTGGGGAGGGAAGGGAAGAAAACGTGTGAGTTAAAACACCTCAGCCTGGCAGTCATCAGTCCTCTCGTATTTAAAACCAGTCTTAACCTCTGGAATGGAATAAGTTGTTCAGGTAGTTAACCTGAGGGTAAATTGGTCTGGTTCAGCCTGAAGAGAAGGCTCCTTAAAGGGAGACCTTAGAGCAGCTCCAATGCCTAAAGGGGCTACAGGAAACATGGAGAGGGGCTTTGGACAAGGGATGTAGGGCCAGGCCAAGGGGAATGGCTTTAACCTGCCAGAGGGGAGACTGAGATGAGCTCTTGGGCAGAAGCTCTTCCCTGGGAGGGTGCTGAGGCGCTGGCACAGGGTGCCCAGTAAAAATGAGGTAGGTGTGTCAGAGACTTGTGTCCTGACTACTTAAGCTCATAGCAGACTCTGGTGCATTTGTAGGGTGGTTTTAGTCCCACCGGTGCCAACAGCCTCCAGCACTATGTCCACTCACCAGGCAACTGTTGGGCTCCCCAAGTGGTGTTCTGTAGTCACTTGGAAATGGCTCGTGTTTCTCTGTGGATCACAGCCTGGAAACCTTGTCTCACATCGTCTGTGGGCTGAAAGTTGGCACAGCACCACTGGGAATGGCAGAACATGGATCTGTTTCTTATTCTGGCGCTGCTTGTGTGCAGCAATAAGTCAGATACTTCACTGTGCTCCTCTGCTTGTGAAATAGGAATAATTACTATCCATTCTGGGGGAAAAAAATAATCTCTGATTTAGATTTATTCCAGGCTTGGAGCATTAATATTTCTTGAAAAGACTTAATTATCTTTCTTTAGAGTACAGAAACACATCCCGAGTGCAGCATGCAATTGGAAGTTCCTCAGCCGCTGAAAGATGTTGGTAGTTTGGAAGAAATTCAGGGAAGAGCAGCAAGAATGCTGGAGAGGCTGAAGGGATTGATTTATGAGAGAAAGAAGATGAAAAGAAATGCATGAAACTTGGCTAAATGCTGTCTAAGTGGGAGATACGATTATCTGCAAGTATTTGAAGAACATAATGGAGAACGATCCCTGAGGGTGGTCCAAGGAGGTAGAAGTTAATAACAAGAAATAAAGCAAAGCGTAACTTGGCTATTGAGAGATGTTATTTAGCAGAGATTTCTTGTGCTGCCAGGTTATCTTTGCAGAGGAAGATGATGTAGATCCACTTTGAGAATACTCATGTGGTTTGCCTGGCTCTTTCCTAGTGCCTGTGTCGGGGTGAAGCGGAGAGGTCAGGGTGATGGGGAGTAGGAGGCCAGTGTGGTTTTCATCTTGTTTTTGTGTTCAGGCATGCTTTTATTGCTTGAACAAGGTACAGCCTACTTTGTAGACTGTTTGCAGCAGCATCTAGTTTAAAGTAAATAAAAAGAAGTATTTTCTGGCAGAGCTGCCCTTCTGCAGGCCTGGCTTGGGGAGCTCTTTGGGTTTTAACTGAGGAAGAAGCTTTAAGATGTGTTAGTTGGCAGGATGATGCTTATATTCCAGAGGGGCTCTATGACCAAATGTATAAAAAGTGGGGACGTAATCTCTAAACTCGCAGGAGTTTTGCTTGGTTGAATAAGCTGCTTCAAAACCAACCAGGGTTTGAACAGCATTTCAGACTGCACTGCACTGTGAGCTCCGTGTGTGTGTAAGGGATGGATGAGATTGGGTTGGAGTTGTAACTGGGAGCTCTGCATTGTACAGGTAAATGAGTGAAAAGAACTGTTCACCTTTGAGTTAAGAACCAGTTTGAGGAAGCAGGAGCTGTATGTTTAAGTGCCTTATTCTAAAGAAGACAAAAGCTAGCAATGACAGTCTTTGGAAAATGCTTATTTCAACACTGGGTGCACGTAGGAATGTCATGCCAGGTGATAAGAAATTCAGGGGAAGTTCAGTGAATGGTTGGAATAACTTAGTGCTAATTGTGGATTTTGTTTAACTGTCTCAAACAAGAGCTGACCCTGTAAACCTCTGTTCAGTTTGCTGAATCCAAACAGAGATTGGCTCTGGATATGCCCATTTCATTGGTCTTGGTATATTGCCCTTGTGTTTGATTGCTGTGAATTGTAGTGACTTTTACCTCTAATTGGAGCATATTTGGCATCTCAGGCATAGTTCACTTCCCTTTCTGTCCTTGCTTGTCTAGCTGCTGGTGAAGTGCTCATCCCGTCTGAGGCACTGCAGCGTGTTTGACTGTGATTCTTCTCTTTCTGACTTAATAAGTAAAAATTGCTGTATGCGAGACGAGCTGAAAGCTGCCGCGTTTGCTAATGCGAATGAAGCGTATCTGAAGCTCCCAACAGTTGAACACGCTTCTGAAGTGAGCAAATCTAAATGTAATGAAAGGCACCCGTTTCATAAGAAGAGACACAAACGAGAATATTAGAATATAAGGTGAGGTTTTGTCCTTTGCTGTTCTTTCCACCTGTGCAGGATAACAGTTTTGAGGCTCTTACAAGAGGTGAAGACAAACTCTGTGTGTGACTTCTTGCCTTGCGTTTATAATGCTCATTGAGTATGAGGGAGCAGGTCTGTCTGCACTGTTCCCACTGCTTGTTGTGATAGAAGGGGTTAAATAGACCATAAAGTCTGTTCTGAAATGATCCCAGGGATGTGCGCCCTAGACTGGGGAGTGCAGTGTGCCTAGGATCTTACAGCTTTGGTATGAGATGACATGAAGTGGTAAGAATTAACCAGTGTGCTTTATTCTTGAGAATCCCTTGTACTCTTAAATGCGAAATTAAGGGTAGAAGTGCTAAATATGTTTCCCCCATAATGTACTATGGAGGTGGTGTGTCTGTGGTGGTTTTACGTTGCCATGTACTTTTTGCATTGGCTGGGATCCTGCATTGGCTGGGATCCCACATTGGTTTCAAAGTGCTTCATGACATGGTGGGACTGGGTTAATGTGGGAGCTGAATGCAAACAGCGCTACTGTGCGTTTTTGCAATTCCAGTTAAAAATCAGGGGTTTAAAAGTGAGATTTTTAGCATTTAAGGAAGTCAGAGGTTAAACAGTATGAGGGAAATGACAGGTATGCAGGTGGACAACTGCAGCAGGAAAATGATGGGTATCGCATTGTTTTCTATAACTTCCACCTTCAAAGTATCTTAATTGTGTTACTGATATATTTTTTAGTGCTATTATTCAAGGGGTATATGTCTGTAGGCTCTCAATACAACGTAGCTGGCATGTACAGAATATTAGTTATGTGGTATTTCGTAAGCAACTCTAAGAGGCAAGCTTTAAATAGCTGACAGCAGATAAATGTCCTATTCCCAACTCTGGAACTCAGAGGGCAAGTCTTCCCTGACATCAGCAGGAATGGGACACTCTAAACCTTTTCACTGCTCTCAGAACAATTAAACACCCTGTCACTGAGCAGCATACTGTTTTGTGGGAGATCTTGACACTTGGAATTCTTTGCTCGTGTTGCATTAAAATAGGATAATCTTCTTCTCTTCTGCCAGATGAAATTCAGACACATCTAATGTCCATGTTTGCCCAGCCTGGCTCTTCTGTTCATAAAAGAAAATACAGAGTGGTTGGCTGCAGAGCCTGGTGGGTTGCCATCCTGTCGTATCAGGTGAGGCTGAGCAGGGTTTCAGTCAAGAGGAAAAACAAAAGCCCAAGGGCAGCGAAATCCATGTAGCTGTGTTTTGTTTAAAAGCTAGAGATTAGCTCCGCGTGTTCTTTCACAGCCTCTCTTCCCCTACCCTCTAAACCAAACAAAACCTGAAATCCTTAAGGGGTACTTGAAACATAAATCTCCTGCTCTCCTTTTTGTGAGCGTTGGCTGGTGTTGTATGGACAGAGGCTGGAGAGGACCGTTGCCAGGGAAGCAATGCTCCCTGGTATGATCCCCTCTTGAGCAGATTAAGCTGCAGTGATGTGAGCATCCCAGTGACCACGCAGGAGCTAGGAGTCTGTGCTGCACTTAGAAAGGTTGGCCTGAAAGAGTCCAGCCTACCTCTTGCATAGTGACATCCTGTAAGTCTGTATTGACCTTTGGAGCTGGATGTCCAAATTTATTGACCTTAGAGGGTTCTTTCTGTGGAATCCAAGTCAAGATTTGTGCACATTCCTTCTGAATGAAAACAGGAGTCAAGGGAGCGTTAACTTAGTCCTGCGGTTCTTTCACTGCACTCAAGACCAGGATCTGCTGATAGCATGAGCAAGGCAGCAGCCAGGTAATAAGTCTAAATTTAGAGCTGTGAAGGGTGATGTGTTGATTGTAGGGCTGGTTTCAGAAGCAGCCAGTGGTTGCACAGGAGTAGGTGCTGTACCCACAGGAGGTTCAGACCCTTGTTTGGGTTTCAAGTTGCTATTGGAGTGTTTGTTCAGCGAGCTGCTCTTCTGGGACCAAGCACATGTGGATTATGGAATTACCAGGTGATGTAGCAGTGTTCGAGTCCTTCTGTAGAAGAAAAAAGTCGAGGTAAATGTTAAGATTGCAAAATTAAGCATTTAAAACTTGGGTATGAAAAAGAGAGTATCTTAATTAACTCTCCACTGGGAGATGCGTTCTGATACCAGATCCATTTGTGATCGCATTCCCCACACTGACACACACAAGGAGAACGTTGCAGGTTTGGGGTGATGCTTCATAACTGACCGGTTGTTCCATACTACTTTTTCTCCTTAATGAGTAATCAGTTCCTTGGTCTTTTGCACTTCACTGGGGTCCCACTGTAAATAGGAAATTAATTTTATGTGCAATTTAAGCAAAAAAAACCCCAATCCTATTGATAAGAGGAAAATAATTCCAGCAGATGGGATTTGTTTGACCATAACATGAGTATCTGTACTTCTGCCTGTACCACTTGGGAAGGGGGGGAAACCCAAAACAAAACCGGGTGATGAAGCATCCCTGCCAGCAGTTTCAGGGTGTGCAAGGTAGAGGGGGTTTGTTCTGACGTGGGGATGCTCCAGTGCTGTTCCATTGTGAGTTCTTGAGAGGAGCGTAAAAGGAAGAGTCCATCCTAGCCCTATGCATGAGGTGGTTCCCTGTGGATGGAGGCTGTCGAGAGTTTAGCTGCCAAAATGGTCTTTTCCAAGTGTGGGCTAATGAGCAGTTTCCTTTTCTGCCTCCAAGAACAGCAATCACTCCAGTAGTGTCTAAAAGTGAAGTTTCAAATCCCTGTTGCAGACTGGAAAGATGCTACAGTTGGAATGCGATGAGCTTAATTTGAGGATGAAATGTGGATCTGATTGTGTGGGGAGCTCGGGAGACAACAGTGGGGTTTTACAAGTGTTTGGAAGTGGGGTGGTCGTTGTTTTGGTTGGCAGTGGTGTGAGCAGTCAGCTCTCTAAAGTACTCCGTGGTGAGCCCCCAAAGGAGGATTTTCCTTTTATTTAACATGGAAATAAGGATCTGTAAGGATTGTTTCTTTTCTTAGATAAACTCAGGTCATTCTCTATAAGATTCTCGTAAGCCACAAGAGCTGAATACATAAAATTAAACTGCCACTCACACTTGGTTGCATGTTTTTTGGATCCAGGGTTTCGGAAGTGCACTTACCTCGAGGTTTGCAGTAGAGCTGGGAGCTGGTAGTGCTGCTGTGTGTTGTGACCTCCCTTCTGTGTAGGGTCTCTTGTGGTTTTAAGTGTTCCCAGTTAATTCAGGCATTGTTATTTGTGGGAATGCCAGTACTGTGGGAAGTTGCATGGCCCTGCATCATGGGTAGGATGTGTCTGTAGCAGATGCAGCAGAGGGTGCTGTGGTGTTCTGAGCTCATCTGGACCATCACATCACCTGAACTCACCCAGTGGCCTCTTCCAAATGATCTTAATACCTTTTGGCTCCATGCTGCTGCTGTGAACCGTCCCTGTGTGTCTGCCCTGAGCCTGGCCAACGCACGTAGGGAATCCGATGTTAAATGAGGTTCTTGTACTGAGGGTCACCTTTTTGAAGGAAAAAGAGGGTGGGGGGGAAGAACCATGTTGGTGGGTGGCAAAATTAAATAATCTAAATGAGGGACCGAATGAGCTTATTTCCTGTATAAAAGCAACCCTGCCCTGCTTTGCCTATGTGGTAATTGCACCATTCTATGAGCCTACAACTGCAGGACAGAACTATATTCAAGTTTGAATTTGCTGTGTTGTCCTTTTGGGTGTTTTTCACTTGGAGCCCCCTTGTTCCAGGCACTGCAGACCACCTCCCCTGCTCCATACAGACCAAACGCTGTATTTAATTTTGGCTTTACTGCATTCATGCTGCTGAAATGGCAAACAATTGGGATTAGTGCCGTACACATCCCGCACACAGGAGCGGGATGCGTGCGCTACCTTCAGTTTGGGTTTTGTTGTCCTTTTTAGGTGTTTCATTTTGCAAATTGAATACACTCTTGCTGTAATTTCAAGTGTGAAAACATTACTTTTTTTTTTCTTTGGGAAGAATAAAGCCAGCAGTGGTTTTTATTATGTGTCTGTGCAGTTTGGCTGAGCAACCTTAGAGCTCCAAACCCCAATAATCCTGTAATGCCTTATATCTCCTAGAATGGGAATATCCTTTTTCTAGTTTTATTCTTTTCTAATGGAATTCTCATCTAGCTCAGCACAAGAGCCCTTCCACTGGGCAGGTTTGAGATGCTTCAGTGCGTGCCTTGCCAAAAATACTGGAGGGACCAAGTACAGCTTCTCTTGAAGGGTAACATCAGGTGTCTGATGGAAGTTTCCGTCGGTTCCCTGCCGCTTGATTAAGCGTTGTACTGGCTAAGGACTTGGTTGATGTCAGCACAGCTAAATGTGAAGGATTTGGAGGATCCCTGTGGATTCAAGTGTGGGACTGAGCTGCCAAAACGTGGTGCTACTTAATCATTAAATGCCCAAAAACATGGTGGGGACCTGCACTTTTTGTAGTTGCTTCTTTACTGTTCCAGGTGTTTAAGGAGGGATTTTGTGGTGAAGGGATGCTCGTTCTGGTGGGAGATGGCAGCAGTGCTCTGTGTGCCCGTGGAGCAAGGGGCTGTGGGGTGAGGTGTTCAGGGGAACTTCCACTGACCTCCAGTGGGAAGCTTTCTCCAGGAGCCATCTGGTTTACCTGCAGCAAGGATGTGGAAGCCCTGAGCTCTGGATGGCGCTTCCAGGTCTGTAGCTGATTGATACAATACAAAAGAAGGAATTCTTTCATAGAATCTCAAACTGGTTTGGTTTGGCAGGGACACCTTCCACTGGAGCAGCTTGCTCCAAGCCCCTGTGTCCAACCTGGCCTTGAACACTGCCAGGGATG
>WYDI02027112.1:0-11374 GCA_009867235.2 Psittacus erithacus | reverse complement strand
TCCAAGTGTCCTGGGCGCCCCTCCAAGTAAAAGGGAGCTGTGGCCTGCACTCTGCTGCCAAAGGGATTGAGAAAACCACATTGGCAGTATCAGTCGTGGCATCCCACTTGGCTGCCTTTGACTCCAGTTCGTACTGAAGTTCTAGCATGTCTGGTACAGCAGCACTCAATGGTGGTGTAACTTCGTTCAGGCTACGATAGTCTACTGTTAGTCTCCACTCTCCGTTAGACTTTCGCACTGGCCATATGGAGCTATTAAAGGGTGAGCGAGTCCTACTGATCACTCCTTGACTCTCCAATCTACGGATCAGCTCATGAGTGGGAGTCAGGGAGTCCTGGTTGGTGCGATATTGCCACTGATGCACTGCTGTGGTTGCGATATCGGTGTTATCAGCGCTGTTCCCAAGCCAAAAGTCAAAAACACAGCACTGCACCAGCTGCTAAGAAGAAAAATGACTGCTACTGCTGAACCCAGGACACCCTGAAAGTATGTGGTGGAACAGGAACAGAAACTATGGTCTCTCTGAAACCCTAACCTCTGGGCTGCCTTTCCTGTCTGCTGTGGTACTTACCTGCTACAAAAGCATCTCTGGAGGTATTTGCCAGCTGCAGTGGGTTGCAGTTAGGCCAGCGCTGCTCACCCGTCCACCAGGACACGAGCTCATCCGTGCTGAGAAGCAGGGAGGTATGACTGGCTTCCTACTGATGCCCTGCTGCTCCTGCTCTAAGCAAAATACCCGCACAGCAGGGAGGCTGTGCTTTTGTTTCTAGTTACTAGAGGGGCTCACTTTGAATACTGATTTCAGTGATACATCATGCCTGTTGATTATCCTTCCAAAACTCTGATAGAACACTGTTGAAAATGTTGTAAAAAGTGAAGAATTACAAAAGAATAGGATTTGGAGCGTCAGGCACCTCCAAATCTCCACTTACTGTTGCTGATGACTGGAGTTGAATTTAGCAGGAGATTAGAGACTCCCGCGTTGTTGTTGTTCTCGGTGGAGCTCTGAAAATTACAACATTACCTTTGAGGAGAAAGACAATCCTATCCCTAAAGCTCTGGATAATGCGCTGCTTAAAAATAAACCAAGATATAAGCAGTTTCATTTTCATCTGCTTATGTTAAGCAGTTAAACCAGGCTCAAAGGGTTACATCTAAACTTCCTTCCTTTAACACCTGTGGAAGCATCCACAGCATTTCCAGCTCATGTAACAGAGATCTGTTGTAATTCTTCTTTAAAGCTGCATTCAGTATTCTATTTGGGATTACCTTTGTATTTTGCTAAACAGACAACTGTTGTCAAAGATGTTTCTTATGTCCTTTTGAATGAGGGAAAAATAATTCTAATTCTTAGTCATTTCCACTTGTCACTACATCACTAATTAACTTTAAAAAGGCAGCGTGAAAAGGCGCTTCAAGGAAGCATTTAATAATTCAAAGGAATCTTAACTTGAACCAGGTCACATGAAAAAGAATGAAAAACAAAGCCCTGTGTAATCTTGTCTAGCTGGCTCTGTTAGGCATTTAAAAGGAACAAGGCATACAGAATATAACTGGTGGTATATTTGATTGCCGTTAGCACTGAATTATACCATTGGATCGTTGCTACTAAATAATAATATATAAGGTTAACCAGGCTGCACCACTGAGAAGTTAGTGATGTATTTTAGGCATACGCTCAGGATAGGTTTGTCCACGAGTGAGCATTCAAGGGGAAAAGAAGGAAAATAATACAACGCAGGTAAAAGAAAATACCATGATAAACGATCCTACCAGGGGCAATCAAATACAAAGGCTTGAAATCATTAATATTTATAGTATCATAATTAGCAAGACTGTGCCTAAGCAGTGTTATTAGTGTAAGTAATTACGTTATCATAAAGTAGGTTTGCAGTATTATAGGAATCAGTATTCTTACTTTCATAAATTATTATCAATATTGGATTTCATACACTTGTGCCTGGTAAATTTAGTTGAGTACTGGAGTTTCATCTAGTTTCAAACACAAATATCTAGATTGCTTGGCAGCAGGTCATAACGCTCACTTCTGATCCCCTTTCTAACATACGGTCACTAAAAAGCATGTCCTTACTCTGTTGGAAAAGAGAAGATAGCCTGTTGATGTGATGTATATGTTCTCATCAATAAAAGTGATGGGTGGGAAAGTATATGTTATTCATAGAATAAAATGTGATGGCCATCTTCTTGCATTATGATTTTAAAAGCTTAGAAGGAGCTATCCAAGTTTGTCTTGGTCTTACTGGGAGATGAAGCACAGCTTCTTCAGTAAAACCCTGTGAGAAGCTAAACAGAAAATCCTGATGAACTTTTGCATTCAAAGAAAAGGAAAGCAAAGATGCTAATTCTGACTTGTCATATTTTTGGTGCAGTAAATGTAAAAATACAGTGGAATCACTCTCCATTTTGTTATAAAATTCCTGTTTATTTTAATGGAAAATCACAGGGATAGGAAGTTCAGGCAACTGACAATTCAATGAGAAGGAACTGAGGGAGAATTCTTTTTGTCAGCCTAAAGAACCACTTGCCTTCTGGTTGTATACAAATTCATTGAGCCTCTCCCAGTTTTGAATATATTACAGAGTTAGGACGGATCCTGTTCCCAACTAAGTATGTTCATAATAGCGTCTTTTTTGATTCGCAGTACATTATTGAACGTTAATACCCATATTTTCATATAGCAGTGCACTACTCTTTTGATAATTCATTTTCTGTTCTGGTTTCAGCATCAAACAGATGCTGAGTGCAGAACGTTGCCACGGGAGAGTTTTGCAATGAAACCTTGTAGTATTTGATGACCAAACTTAAAGATAAATGTTTCTCAGTGGTACCCATAATGTTAAACTGAAGCTGTCTTGCCATGTAGTCACGAGATAAAGGCCAAACTGAATGGTTATCACTGTCAGTTACTACATTTACCACAATAATTTCCTCTCTAAACAGAAAGAATATGAAAAATAGTGTGCTAAATAGTGTTCTCTAATAAGCAGTGTAATAGCAAACATCAGCTCCTGGCTGGAAAAGAGAATGATGTTGATTAGTACCTGTTCATGCTTCTTAATTAATTAAACTAATACTTTCATCATATAATTTATAGCCTTTAAGATAGAATCCCAGAACCATCAGTGTTGGCAGGGCCCTCTGGAGGTCACCCAGCCCAAACCCTGCCAAGGCAGGGCCAGCCAGAGGAGGGCACACACGAACATGTCCATGGTGGGTTTGGGATGGCTCCAGGGAGGAAGACTCCACAGCCCCCCTGGGGAGCCTGTGCCAGGGCTCTGACACCCTGACATAAAGAAGTTCTTCCTCATGTTGAGGTGAAACTTGTCCTGTGTTAGTTTATGGCCATTGCTCCTCATGTTGTCGCAGGGCACGACTGGAAAGGGTCTGGCACCATCCTCCTGGCCATATGTGAGATATGAGAAACATCGTAGCACGGAAAACATTTGGAAACTTGAGTGCTGTTTTTATGTTTTCCACTGTTGCAGAATGCATTTTTTGGTATATAAACCCTAAATTTATCACCTCGGAGCCAGCTTGTAGATATTTGCTGATAGCCAATACTTGCCATTGTCCAAGATGTGACCTATAATAGCAGTGAGATTCCCACTTAGAAGTGCTAACCTGAGTTGTGGCTTCCAGTCAACTGGGTGGTACTGTTTTCCATAGCTCTGTCAATTCCATTTGTTCTTTCCTGTGCTTGTAGCCTTATCCATAACTGCTTCAAAGACAGCCCTAGCCCCTATGCTGTGTCAGACTCACCAAGGTGGACAAAGCCAGTCTTCTGGGCTTCCTTCCTCACTGCTTTTCTGATTGGCTTTAGTTTTGTGTTTGGTCTTGGGCTTGTTTTTTCCTGGGGGAGGACCTGACATTTGAAGCCTTGGCACAGATAACTGTCATTAATGTCCCCTCTAAAGCACCCTTCCATGAAATGAATGGAATAAAACGTGTCAGCTTGTCTCAGCTATAATCTCAGCTTGCAAACCTCGCCACTGAGTGGGAGAATGGCAAGGTAATGATGACACCACACTGCTGCTCACTGGGTCCCTCGAGGAAGGCCTTTCATAAAAGCACACTTACCTCAGCATGAATTTAGGACTGAGATCAAGTACATGATGCAATCAGAAAGACAGCTAAGATGTAGGGCATGGTCTTATCACCCATATTAGGGTTGCTGCATAAGAAAGAAGAGCGCAGGTAGTATCCCTGTAATCCAGAATTAACAAAGCTATGGCTTAAAATAACGTTCCTGAGTTTCTCAGGAAGATACATGCCCAGAGTGATAAAGATCACTCTGTTCTCACTGGGTACCTACATAGGTACAGTATTCCCCAGAGGTACAATTTGCTCTCCCGTGTCACCTTGTCTGTTTATTACAGGACTCTTTTGTAGTTGCCCACTGGTGAGAGCTGAAGTGATCATGTCCCAAAATGCGCGGGTGTCAGCTGGTGCTCACAGAAGCACTATAGCAGTTTTCTGTATAAACTTCCACCTAATGTCAGCTATAAAACTTGTACTTAATGCAGTGGCCTCTGCACGCCAGGTAGCTAAGCATTAAAAATAGGGCAGTGTAGGTGTGGGTATATATATAAATGTATATGGATGTTTCATACCTTGCTTTCAGCACCAGTTTTGCAAAACCTGACATTTCTCTGATCATATTTAAAGGTTGAAAGAAAAATAAAAAAAAAAAAAATAAATAAATTTAAGCATCTTGCTTCCAGAAATAGCCAAAACTCAAAGCCAAAACGCAGCCCAAACTTGTTTTCCTTGCGGCTCCTTCTCAGCTGTTAAGATTGTGCTGTATTGAAAATGTTAAAACCATGTCTGATAAAAAACACGTTTATTGAAGGTGGTTTACACCAGCAGACAGATAACAGAGAACGATCTCAATGCATAGGGTATGAACTTCAGTGAGAATTCTCATCACCTTGTATTTAGCAAGCTAATTTGTTCCCTGAGTGCATAGTCTTCCCATTAAGACTAATATGTGCCCTTCCTTGAAGTATCTAGGGGTACGAAACACCGAGTCTTCTGAAGAGTACAAACCTCCTAATTCTAACTTGATTGTAGTCAAATCTAAATAGCCTTTGATATGGCAGAGAAGAAACCTTGCTATAGCATTGAGATCTCATACAAGATGTTAAATCAGCTCTTCTGTTAAAGAAATAAGCTAAATGGGAACTCCCAGCCATGCAGGAACACTACTGCAATGCATACACCAAGCTTTGGCTGCCTTCACATTCTTCAAGACCTCTGACTGCCTTCGCTGAACAGAGCTTTTCACACTTTATCTTATTGGAAGTGTTCCTTGTTGTTTAGGAAGGTAAATTTGTCCAGTATGGTAAAGAACTGTCCCCTTGTTTCCACCACTGCATAAAGAACGCAGAAGAAAACAGTATCTGTGGCCATGTCCAGAAATACAGAGCACAAGGTAGTAAAGAGATTGCTATAATCAAATCAGCATTGATGAAGAAACCCTTTTTCCCATCTTGCCTAGCTCATTCTGAAGAAGAGTCAGAGGGGAAAAACAAACATTTGGGGGCTGTTTGATCCTTTTTCCCACTAGCTAAGGCCTGCACCTGAAATGCAGCTCTCAGCCAGGCATAGCCTCTTTAGGATAAGCCTATATTTATTAAGAAACCTCTTGGTTTAGGATACTATGGGAACCTCCCAGCATTTGCAAGCCGAAAGCAATTACGAGCCTGAGCAATTTGTAGAAGAAAGGCCCTGCCTAACATTATTTTTATCCCCTAACTGGTCTATTATGGAAGTTTATGTTGTGATTATCTCCAGTGCTGTTCCTCACAGCAACTGCAGGTTGTTACAGAAAATAGATCTTTCCCTAACGGTGAAGCCATTTGCAGCAGAAATGGATAAAACAAAAGGAAGTGGGATTATTAAAGCCAGTTTAAAGTAGCTTCGTCTTTGTGGGTTTTTATATGTGCTCTATGCTAAATGTGCTTCAAGCACTGAGTTTAAAGTTCCATATTCACAGCTAGTAAATGTGGCTATTAAGGAGCAATGTCTTCACCTTAATTCCTTGGCAGTGGTGGGTTTAGTGCTTTCACTGCTGGCAAGGGACACAAAGCCAGGAAAATCCAACTGCTCATGCAAAAGGGTTTAAAAAACCCAACTCAACACATCCAGGCAGTGCCAGAAATACATCATTCTTTTTGTGTACTCTGTGGTTTGTTTTACTTGGGGAAAGGGCCTGGCCATACCCTGCAGCATACATTCATTACGATGCTCTTTGACTGGCAGATGCAGAGTAATAAGATGCATATTTTAGTGCTTATTAGAATCCCCTGTCCAAAAACAACCTGACAAATTTGTGATTTCGACAGTATCTCATTTTGCTGGCTGCGGTGCTCTGTGATTGCCTGGGCCACGTGGCTCCCAGATTATGCATACCACCAATCCTGCTCATTAAAATGGCCACAGTTCACCAGTTTTGGTAGCTGGGAACAAACTTGGAATGAATTATTATCCAACAAAGAGGCTGCTGTCATGCAGAACAAAAGACAAGCAAAAGAGAGCTTTGGCTTAATGAGGCTAAGTGAGTGTCTCCCCTGCATCACCAGCTACTTGACGGCCTTTGAGCATGGGTTTTTTCTCTCCACAGGCCAAAACCTTTGGTCTATTATTTTGTGTTTATGCACCTTGAGGCTAATATACATTTTAATATGCTGCACATGGAGAAAAAAATCAGCCATTAGATTAGAACATGTGCGCTCCCTGTTAAGTTAATGACAGCCGAACATAGAGATAAATTTAGGTTTTCATATTTAATTATAGCACAGCGCAGTGCGTTTAGCAAGGATAAATTGCACTATTATTATGCTTCATTTTTTTTTTGACATCTTTTCATATTAACCGTGCGCACTTACCCCCCACTTCCTCCCCAGTGTCACGCAGAATGTCTCTGTGCATCATCCTCCTCGAACACCATTAATTTTTCATTCTCTACAGTTGTATGTGTATTGTTGTATTTGTTACTCGGGGTTTGCTTGCTGGTTGGATGAAACCATTCCGAACAGCCCTTGTGTAAAGCTATCTGCATAAGCAATGAGGACAGGAAAGACATAAAAAGAACTGGCCTGCATGGCCAGACATGGCTTCTCACATCTGCTCCCAGAGCAGGGGTTCCCAACCCTTTTTTCCCTGCATGCTTTCAACACTGTGCCTGCTGTCTACAACTGCTGTGTTAGCCCCTTGCTCGAGGAGCTGAATTAGAAAAGCCAGAGAAATAATGCATGCAAGGTTAAATGCATTCTACAGAATATTGGGGTTGGATAATTAATAATAATAATGTGGATAATGGTGGCATTAATGTAAAATATCTTTATTCTGAAAAAGTCAGCATTGTTTTATTGCATAGGGACTGAAACAGCTAATGCTGGTAGGTGTTGTTTGTATATGCATTTGTATATGCGTTACCTCTGTTCATCACAGCTGTTGCTCCAAGAATAGCATCAGGAATCAGGCCACACCTCAGCCCTATAGAAGACAATATGTAATTGAACACAGTTCAGCCTTATCAAGTTCATGCACTTACCAAGTTTTAATGGAAACAGTTATTTTCTGGTGATGTTAGACTGTTTGTTACTACCTGCGAGAGCTTTTAGATTTGTTTTCAGCTCTGGGCTGAGCTATTCAGGTAGCTGTGTCTTGTGAAAAATATGTTTGCATGCTTCACAAAATTAAGGGAATACTGCCATTTTCCAAAATGGATTAGAGCAGGTAATAACTCACAAGATGAAGATTTGTCTCCTCCCACTGTGTGTATAAGCAAGTGGAAGATATTATGCTACAGGCTTATTCTTAGATTATGCCTTATTGGATAGTTGTTTCATGACAAAAGCCACTGTGGCTTGATGACCAGAGGGTCATGACAGGAATAATAATCACCATATGAAAGGGTGTCTGGATCTCGGAGATAAAGCATTCCTCATCATAATCAGTCAGCACTTGCTGGTGCAAGAGTTTTCCTCAATGGCAGAGATCAGCTTTTTCATATTCATTGAGAGCAAAAAAAAAGTCTCTCTCTTTCCCTCTCCCTCTCCACCCTCTTTCTCTCCAACCTTCAGTTCTGTACCAGCTTTTACTGCCAAGGAGATTTTTCTTTGTCAGGTGAAGCTCGTGGAGTTTGGGGATGTTTAAGACACTACAGCATGCATGGGGTTGGTACTAGTTGCAGGGCCTTATTCTTTGTGTCCTTGCTGAGTCAAGCCCTGGTCAGTAGTGATGGATAGCTAATTGTCCACAGTTCAAGCACTAGGAAATGTGGCCAGCAATTAATGTATGTGTGCAAAACTCTTCTCCCTGATTTTGTAAGTGCAGATTTGGATGCAAATTGCATCTCTGAAAGCAAGGTTGTGCCTTTCAAAATGCAAGCTGTAATTACTAGTCTGAGAACCTGATTGTAGAAAATTCTTCCTCTAGAACCTATCCCTAGTGAGAGAAGTCATTTATTAACAATATTGTATATTTCTAAGCAATACTTCTGTCTTTTTATTCATAAAGCACTGGTAAAAATCTTGATATTACATGAGATGTAGTCTTACAGACTACAGGCTATATCCTACAGGCATCCAGATGGCTTAGAAACATCTATGAAATCAGAAATGTCTCTTCTGTATCTACAGGTAGCTATTATTAGTAAAACCTACTTCTATTTATGTATTCCCATTTTCCTTATGGTACTAGTTACAGACTTATTACTGATTTGCATGTAAACACTTGAGCTTTTAGCTTCTTTAGTCCCTTTAAACTTCTTATCTAAGCAAGCTGTTTCCTTGGATAGCAAGGTGCTCTGTGGGCCACAGTGCTCTGTGCAAGGAAGGTACAAAATGAAGTGTTCAGTATTGGTCGTAAACAGCAGGCTGAGTATTCATTTTCAGCCTGTTTGCCAAGACTGGTGTTCTTCTTGTGCTAGTTTGAAGAAAAAAAACGGGCTACAGCATCTCTTAATTCTCTTAGGAATAGATTTGGCTCTTAAGCACAGCCCTAAGTGTAGTTAGGAAGTAAGTACAAGGAACCTAGGAGGAGTGATTTATGGGGAGAGGCTGAAGAAGCTCAAACTCTTATGTGTCCATATGTCCTGCCTAAACGATGCGCATAAACAGAAGAACTCAGTGGTCTACAAATATTTGACGTTTGAAATCAGTTGAGAGAGGGGGATTTGATGCTGTAGAGTGAGAACTGCACCAAGATTGATGAGTTGAATAGGAGAAAAAAAAAGGAATTGTTCAGGAAAAGCAAAAGAAAACTTACCCTGATTGGAAGGAAAGCCTCTTTGTAGAAATGATAGAGGTTTTGTGCTGGGTTGCTGAGATTAAAGGTGGGGAAGACTTTTAAAGCTTGAATTAAAAGTAGGGAAGATTTGTAAAGCTTGAATGCATGAAGCCTAAGTACTGCTGGGAGAAATTTTGGGTTGCAGGAGTATGTGCTGGGCTGATAGACTTTTCCTGTCAGATTTGCACAAGTCTGTGGCCCTTTCCAGCATTTCAGCTGCACGATAGGGTTCCTTGGAAGCCACTGCCTCCTAACAGAGTGTTTTGATAGTGACTCAGTATAAGCCACTGGAGCTAGCAGTAGCTAATAATATGCAATTGAAATGTCTTTTTTTGCTTAAAGATTAAGATCATACTTAAGGAACAGGAGTATGTCCTTTGCCTATTTGTACTGCTATAAAAAGCCCTTGCAGGTTTTTTTCTATAATCTAGTGTGATTTTGATCCAACCCCGTGGATGCTTCAGCAGTCAGAGCAGTACTTTTATGAACAGATAGACTAAGAATGTCTTTGTTTCATTGCCCATTAGTCGTACATTGGAACAGGGCAGCTGCCCCCAGTAGCTGAACAGTGCTGTTGGGCACACCATTTCTGCATGTAGGAGTTGAGAACAGAGATTTCTGCACTTTGCTGACCTATTCATGCTGTACAGAATTCATTAAGGGCCAGGACCTGTGTTTGAGTTGTTCCAGGGAACAATTACAGCCAGCCTGTAATCTGCTGCTCCACAGCACGTTAGGGCTCTGTAATAGTTTGAAGGGGCCTGGTAAGAATTGTATTGATTTCTTGGGATCTCATTCAGCTGATTGCACTTGGTTACTCGGGTGGTTGATGTTTAAGAACACCTACCCTGGCTGTTATTAAGAAGGTGGGTTTAATCTTCACATAGATAAGACCTTGTTTGCCCTTCATTCAGCTCAGCAGATGAGGTTTTAGTGAAAGAGCCCCCTTTTAATTTTTATGCCACAGCTCTGGTTTTCATTGCCACATTGGGAGCTGTGTAGTGTAAGTAAGTCACTGTATAACCCATCTATTGGTCAGGGTATGTCATCTCATATATCTGTTCTTTCATTAATCATTTTGTCTCTTCCCTGTTTGACTGCTTGGACTAATTAATGCTTTCTTTTTTTGTTTTCTATTACTGTGTCATATTTCTTCCAAGTTGCTGATTATTTATACAGAAAAGCTATAAAGTCCCTTGTTGTTCCATACAGTCTTGTCTACGTGCCTGAGAAACCCAGAAGAGGATCATTGAAATAGTCCTTTTGTTTAGATCATTCAAGATTGCAGTTGGGCTCAAAGTAGTTGAATTCTAGAGCATATCAACTCTAATTTATTTATTATCCTCCCCATTATTGCAGTGTAGAGAGTGGAGGCTAAGCATTACCGCTTTCTGAAGAGTGTGCTCTCATTTTCAATGTTAAATACATGCTAAAAGACAGATTTCACAATTCCACACTGAAAGACTAAGCCAGGTATTCACTGCCTTCCCTGAGTCTTCTTTCAAATGCTGAATGCTCCTGACACTTTGAAATGCCCATTTCACGAAGTTCCAGTTGTCAATTGAACATCAGGAGGCTCCCTATAACCCCGCAAAGCACAAATGTAACTGCGGCTCCTCTTTTACCGTCACTTTGTAATGTATTGCTAAACTGTCAACAACTCACATGCCATTTCCATAAGCATAAATGATATTCTAAACAGTCTAAACTTACCCATTACAAGAAGTTCTTTGGCAACCACAGCACAAGTGTGCCTTTAGTAACAGGAATCTGTGGAAGAGCAGCCAGAAGGAGTGAGCATGGTCTCTCAGAGATGTCATTTTGGGTGGAACAGAGCAGGGCTAATAAAGGCCTCATGCTCCAGACCTGCCCTCTCTCTTGCAATCATAGAACCACAGACTGGTTTGGATTGAAGGGACCTTAAAGCTCATCCAGCTCCAACCCCCTGCCATGGGCAGGGACACCTCACACCAGAGCAGGTTGCTCCAAGCCCCTGTGTCCAACCCAGCCTTGAACACTGCCAGGGATGGGGCAGCCACAGCTTCTCTGGGCACCCTGT
>WYDI02027111.1:0-30682 GCA_009867235.2 Psittacus erithacus | reverse complement strand
GGGGGGGTTGGGGGGTGGGCTGGGGGCATGGGTCTCATCTGAGCAAATTCTCTCTTTACATAAGTAATGCATCAGCTCAACAGTATCACAAATGAGTCCAACCTACTGCTCTGGTGGGGTCCCTCAGAGCTCCTGCTGCAGCTGTTCAGTAATTAAATATTTGCAGACCCAAAGACCAAGTTAATGCCATTAGTCATGGGCACCTGCTCTGGGAGCAGGGGGGTCAAAGGAGGTGGTGGGTGATGCCACAGGCCTGCAGGTGCATGGGCAGCACAAGGCAGCTAGGGTTCAGTTTGATGGGAAACTGTAGGTGCCTCCAGAGGCATGAGAAATATGCCAGCCTTCCCCACCCCAAAACGTGGAGTGACTGTCATAGCATGTTACCAGCTCCTTTCTGGGGTCATGAAATATCCCTCCATAAACATTTTCATTACATTTTATCACACTACAATGAAAAAATCCTAGCAGCCCTCATTTACTGTCCCACTAAGCCAGGAATAAAAGCCTGGACTCTCTTTTGTTTGTTTTACTATCTTAAAATTTTTCTTGCTTCCAGCTATCTCAACACTTATGCAATCAAAAAAGTTTTATCATACTTCAGGGCCAAACAAACATCGCCTATTTGCCAGCTTTTTTGTCCTCCCACATCCCTCTGGGAAGATATAAATAATAATGATAAACAACCATGACATGACAAAAAAAATAGGAAATAATTTTAAAGAATTAAGAGCTATTTTGATTGTTTCAGAAAGAGATCAAAATCAGTTTCCTACCCTTCAGTGCCTTTCCCATCGCTCCCCAGCGCCACCCATACAGGGTGGATTCTGCACTGCAAGCCAGGGATCTCAGGGATATACAGTAATTCCTTACAGCTTGCTAAAGCATTACAAGCTCTAAGCTGCATGTCTGTAATAAAAGACTGCAAACCCAAGAACTGCCTGAGGAATGGAGTACCCTAAGAAGTCTGAAATTCAGTTCAAACAAACTCCGGCACACATTCAACAGGATATTCACATAGTTGTACGTGAATACAGGTCTGCTCCTTTCAGCTCAGTCTTCACCCACAGCCAACTCAAATTGTTTCCCCAAATGCCAAAGCATTTGCTGAGCTTCAGCATATCCCCTGAGCATTTACCACCACCAGCATCTCTTTCTCAGCAGTTCATTTTCCTCAACCCCAGGCTCCAGCAGACCCCTTACCTCTGGTGCTACTCGGTGGTGGGACTCTGAGGTCTGACAACTTTTTGCAGAGCTCAGAAGCTGTTGAAGCCCTCCGTGCCGCCAGCTGCCTCCCTGTCTCTCCCCAGTGGGGAAGTCCTGGGATCAGGCAAGTGTGGGAAGCCGGCAGCCAGCACAGCAGAGTGCTGGGCAGGCGGGAGGGAAAGAGCCAGAGACTGATCGCATCAAAGGTAGGAGGCCTGGTGGGGATCAGAGAGAGGAAGATACACATCTAAATAATTCAGACACTAATAAAAGCTTTAAGCTGGCCTCTGTTCAAGACATGAGATGAAGCTGAATTTTGATGCAATTCGGGCTGCCATCAATGCAGAGTGCGGTGTTACTTAATAACCTGACACTGACAAACCAACGTTATTTTAAGAGTATTCCACATAAAGTTAATGAGGAAAGTGGCTACGCCTGGTTTTGTATTTTTATAGCTTTAGGTTGAAATTCTATCATGGGAAGATTTAGAGAACTTCAAGTCTGACCTCTACAGGCAGACTGCTAAAATAGGTACAGTATCTTTATCACAGATTGTACATAGGACATTCAGAAATTGGAGAAAGGTAATGGATTGTCAGGTAACATACGGAGCATTTAGTTATCATCACTGCATCTCTAAAGCCATCTTTTAAAAACACTACTATCTGTAGCATCATCTGTGGTAATTTGTATCCTACAAATGTTTTCTTGTAAAATGCACAGAGTGCAGCAACACCAGAAAAAGCACATCCAGCATGAAAATGTTTACATTCAAAAGTGTTACGGGGTTTTGTTTCTGCTTTTTATTATCCCTCCCCCTTCCTCCCCAGTCTTCCATATGATTTGCTCTTTCAGAGCTACAGAAACAAACATTACTTTGAAATCGGTAACATCCATTTGCATTTTGCAAAACTGATGTTTTTAAATGCCCTGATTCGTGCCACCTTTTTCTAATCAGAACCAACCACTCTAACAAACTACCCTTTGTCCAGGGAACCCATCCCCTCTGTTCCCACCAACCTACAGCACATGTTGCTATAGCTACCCTGCATGTCTATTTACCACACAAGTGATCAAAGGGAACAGACAACACACATACACACACACAAAAATCCTCAGTAGGCTTCCTATCAAGCAATGTCCAGCCACTAATTAACTGATACACTCCTAGCCTCCGGACTCTGTACACTTGTTTTCTTTATTTGGCATGGTATACACACAAAAAAAGAAGTATTCTTCAAGATACTCATTCTTTCTTTACAGACCAAACAAACAACAAAACAACCCAGGATGAACTTTAAGAGAGAATTTCCGAAAGCAAGGCTACGGATTACAGCACTCCAGGGTAAGAATACAGCTTTTCTACTGAGGAACACATTAAGGGCTTTAAAAGGTATGCAAAAGAAAATAGGAAATAAGAAACACATGCTAAGAGCTTCAACAGCTGTAAGGAAAAGGGAAGATTTCTGAATTTTGCATGTGTTTTGCACTGAAATTGCATGCAGCATTTATTCACTTGGTAAATTACATGAACACTAAAAGTTATATGACTACAGTCATGATAAGTAATTGTATTGACTTAATGTGCCTTAAAACCACAGTTTTTCATTTTTAGGTGTCCTGTCAAGTTAACAGTCATTCTGTTGAATCCCTTTATGTGACAAAGAGTAAAAGTCTACCTCGATCAAAGTCAGTGGGACTTCAATAGAAAGAGGCCAAAGTAAGGAGCTGCATTTGTTGTCAATGGTGCTTCCATGAACTGCACTTCAGGGATATGTTGCAGGTAAAAGTGAGTGAAAATAAAGTATTATAATTAATCAGACTTTTGATTTTCTGTGAAGTAGGCTTAGGGAAGTTAAAAGAGCCCACAGTGCCCTCTTGTTCTTCAGCAACCTCAAGGGATCCAAACACTTAACTGTGTCCAGCCACACAAAATCACCTCCTTATCATATGAAGACCAAACATATTCACAGGAATTCCCCTCACTTGCAAGCTTCCTTACTTAGGAATTGCTTTTTAAGTAATAAACTGAGGCAAATACTCTGCAAAGCAGAAAATGTGTTACCTGAAAAGAGTTTCTTCTCAACAAGTTATTTGGGCTTTTTTGTTTTGCAACCATGTTAGATACCTTTAAAAAAAATTGTACTTCTGCTTCCTAACTCTAGTCTTACAGCTTGCTAGCATACCCAAATGGGTATATTTCCTGTGGATACTTCAAGTTTTACAGGTACACTGTGACCAGTGTACGTTCCCAGATGTCACATGCACAGAAGTAGGATCGAAATTTTCCCATTTTGGTTACTGGCGCTTATATGTGGGGTCATTCTATCAGACTGCAAGGAG
Organism: Psittacus erithacus; assembly: GCA_009867235.2. Taxonomy (NCBI): domain Eukaryota; kingdom Metazoa; phylum Chordata; class Aves; order Psittaciformes; family Psittacidae; genus Psittacus; species Psittacus erithacus. The sequence continues at coordinate 27,136 of WYDI02027111.1, read as the reverse complement.
ACATCAGTTTCTGAGGTTTTCAGCTGTCACCTAAAAATGCTTCTTTACACAGTCTCATTTACAAATCTCAGCACAACATTTACAACAACTTCTGTTACCTGCCAGAGAGTATTTGCCTGGCACAGTGGTAAAGTAGGTTGAATCTTACCAACTCCACAGGCTGCGTATTACATTTCTACACTACTTCTTGCACTTTTTTTGGGGAAATCAATGTATTTGACTTGCCTATGTGCTATTGTCCAGCACCTGTGGGCTGTCATCACCATAATACATGGTTTTATTCCAACACCCGCAACACACTGCCTGCACAATGATTAAGTCTGCAACCCCAAATTAAGATATAGCTCCTACCAAGAGCTTCTCAAAGTGGGAGCATTTGCTCTGAGACTCTGAGAAGAGGAAGGAGTTAACCCACACCCTCCCTGCTGCAGACCCAGCTGGTCTAAGGATGAGGAAGGGAGCACTGGGGAAAGGCAGGGAAACTAACAGGACAGCGAGGGAGGGAGGATTGCAAGGTGGAAGAGCAAGTTAAAAAAGCTCTCTCCTGCTTTGGATAGGGGGACCATAAAAAGGCCACCAAAGTGACCTCCTGCACATTCCTCTTTCCCACAACAATTTCCAACTAGAAGCAGGAGCAAGTGCCCCAGCTGCACATGACTTTCCTGTTCCTAAGTGTCTGCCGTAATGGATTTCTTAAACATTTCGTACAGTTAGTTCATAGCTCATCCCCACCTTCTGGTCCCACTAAAACACGAAGTCTGCTGCCAGGGACTAACGCACCTCCTCCTTGGCTTCCACTTGCCTGGGTTTTGTCTCTGGGGCCCTAGCAGCGCACATGGACTTTCTCTGCCAAACGGCAAATATTTGTGCACAACACAACCACCAAACCAGGAGAAATACTTCTACATTGTTCACTTGGCACGGGGGAGAGAAACCGCATTCACAGGGGCAGGTGTTTAAACAAGCTCCGGCAGCGCTTCAGCTGCTGCTTCCCTCCCTCCCTCCCAAAATCCCTCGGGCAGGGAGCGGGAGATGCAAGGAGGCCCGGACCCCTCGCTGGGCTCCGGCGGGGGAAGAAGGGGAGGCACGCACCTACAAGGACGGGACAGGCCCTGCAGGAATAAGCCCGCCTGCGCTTGCACCTTTTTTTAGGCTGGAATGTCTCTCCCCCTTCGCTTGGAAGTCGGGGGGAGGGAGGCTGCGTGTGTTCATTAGCATTTCTCCCTTTTCTTTTTGACTTACTTGCCTTGCTCTTTCAAACCACCAATCTTCATTACCCGTGAAGCCTTATTCTTTAGGTAGAAATATTTGATGAGAGTAAAGTGCAGGTTTCACAGAGCCTTTTACTTTTTATTACTGCCATCCTGAAACATTCCTGCTTCTTTCTCATTCCTCGTTGGCAACCCCCTGTGCCAAAGTACCCTCTTGTGGGGATAATGGTTTCTGATGACTACATGCATCCAGCTGAGCAACCTGAGTATATAAAATGCCCTTCTTTTTGCTTCGCAAGGACAAGAATTGCCCTCTGTCTTTGAAGAGCTATAAAAGTGGTTTGGTTTTTTTGGCTGGTGGAAAAAGAAATACTTTTCCTGCTCCCATCACCTATATTCTCTCTTTCTTCACTCTTCCCCACCTCCTGTAACTTAAAGAAAACTGATGTAAGGAAGCTGAGTTTTCCCACCATGGTTTCAGAAAGCAAGCAGAAAACAAATGGTCCATTTGCACTACAGGTGCAAAATCCTCATGCATGCTTTCCCTGGACATGCACTATAAAAGTCCCACTGAGAGCTGAATGAATACAGAAAAAAACCTAGAAAACTTCTTTCATTTCCTCATATTTACCCATTGCCTACCTAGAAAATAACATATAAAGTGCAAGTTTCAGAAGTGGGCTGGCAAGGCTTTTTAAACTGGGACAGATCTCTGATTCAGTCTTAAGATACAGCCCGGCCAGTTTTCCTTGCTCCCACAAGGCTCTTCTAACCATACATTGTTGTTGTGAAAGTATGCACAGTGAGAATCAAAATCATTTTGCCACTGTGCCTTTTAACTGGGAGAGTAAGAAGAATAAATGCTCCTTTTGTCTCTTCAGGTAAACAGAAGTCTTAAAAAAAAAAAATAAAAATAAAAATATCCAAGAAACCCAACAAACCTCATTTAAATAATCTTAGGGAAAAAAAAATCCCTAGAAAACCCATTTTAGAGTACTTTTGTGAAGCTGTAAAACAGCTTGAAACTACTACATTTTAAAACAATCAGGAGATTAAAGCCCTGACAGGCAGGGAACTCATGCAGAGCTGTTTAATAAATTATCCCTGGGCTGAATTATTGGCATATTTAGGCTTATAACACAGCAAGCTCTTTCCTTTCTCATGTCACAAACAGGGCTGCAAGACAGACTACACAATGCATTTAAAGCATGGCAAACTGGAGTTGACTTACAGCCCTCACAAGCCACTCTCATGCCCCGTACAAACCCAGAACCACACAATGACCTGCATGCCATTGCTGCCGACCAGAAGAATTAGGCAAAAATTCTCCAAATGGTACTACCCAGGGGTCTGCAAGGCTGCAGCTCCTTACCTGCCTCATGGTGAGATTCCCATCATCCATCCAGCCGGTATGGGGCTGCTCACACCACGCTGCTGTCGGCAGGGCAGAAATCCATCAAGTTCCCCACTGTAAGCGAGTTTCCCTTCCTCCTTCTCTTCCCTCCCTATTATTTCCCCCACACACACCTTTTTATCTTTTGCTGGGGGGAGGAAAGTCTTAAGACAATGTCAAGTTTCCCAGCCTTCTTTCCCCAGCCTATTAAAAGTCAGGAGCGGGGAGGCAACTGTCCGCCTAGCTCTTATTTCAAACCACAGCCCAGGGATGTAGTAGTTGGCTGAATTGGGCCATGAAACAGCCTCGCCAATCAGGAGGAAGGGGAGGGATGCAGAGCACATAAAGGCTGCCTACATGAGGATTAGGAAAGCTTTCAAGGATTTAAAAGACTGAAAGCAGCTGGAAACAGTGTCTAGGGCTACAAAGAGGGAAGTCAATTTGCGGTGTAAGAGATTATTCCCATTCTCATCTAACTGCTCTGGGTCTGTTTAAAGCTTAACAGGCTCCCAAGACTTCGGCAAGAAAATGTAAATGTCCGGTTGAAACTACCAAAACATCAGTTTGACACAGAAACCCTTCACAGCCGCCCGGTGAAGCGGCAACATCTCCTGCGAGTGGGAGCCACATGAGCTCCAGGAGCACCGATTTCTTCATGTCAGATTAAAACGTAAATTACATAATGACACGAGCAGGAAGTAGTAAAACGCAGTCTGCCATTTACATCAAGAGCAAGTGTCTGTCTGCCGGAAGGAACAGAGTGAATCCACAGGCTTTGGAAATGGTTTGTTGCAAAGCTTTTTTTGTCTTGGTGGTAAATAGTTAAATCATCCTCAGCATTAGTCTAAGGTCTGCTTTCCCTTCTTTAGGGAGAGCAATTTCCTCATTCCTAAAGCTTAATTCCTTGTGCAAGATAACACCGGACCCCAAGTGCAACTTTAAAGAAAAAATTGCAATAGATTCTTTCATTTTTTGTTTAGATTTCAACAATGAGATCAGCTTCTATTTGCTGCCCCTCGGTGGCTTTCATGAAAATAAACAAACAGGCAAAAAGAAAAATCCTAGAGCTCAAGTGTCATCACTGAGTTACACCTTTCTTGAGGTAAAACAAAAGTGTGGAGAAACACAAACCTGCTAATTCATACCTCCAGAGTCTTTGCCTCTAACTTAATATCAGTTCAGAAGCCTCTGAACTTAATATCAGATCAGTAGTCTCTCTGTTCCACTCTAAATGGAAATCTGCCTTTTGATCTTAGGGAACAATCAGGCAAATCTGATGTCTGAAAAACAGCCTTGATATCGTGGCTTTGCTTCTACAAGGGCTTTGTCTACCAACGTGAAAAGTAGACACTATCCATAAAAATTCCTATCAGTACAAGGAATCTTACTGAATTGAGCTGCAGAAAAAAATGTTACAATGATGTGCTGCCAAGATTTTAATTAAAGGCTTCCCAAAATATATTTCCTTTTAACTTTTGATAAGCTTCAACACTGGCTATGTCACACGGAAAGGAAGAAAAGATCTGAAAAATATATTCCTTTGGTTTCCCATTTAAAGGCAATAATTATTTTTTTCTCACAAGTGCAACCAAGAAAGGAGTTTGCATAATACTGGCACTGTCTAGCTCAGAGGCAAGGCATGGATGGAAGGAAAACTTGATTTAAAGCATTATTGCACTTAATCCAGGACTGACTGTACTCTTGCCTAGTCTATTTTTTCAGGTGGAAGGATCTAGTTGTATGTTTTAACATACAACACAAACCAAGTATCTCTAGGGCTCAACACAGCACACTACATGAGAGTATGACTGGCCATTCACACTAGCTAATGCAGAGACAATTTAGTGATCCCTCCAGTGACAGACTAGTCCTGCACACTTGCATAACAGCTAAAAGCAGCTGCAACTCATAGAGCGAGGTGCATTAAGAGCACTTAACAGGAATATTTGTCCTCCTTATTCCCCAAACATAGCTCAGTAGACACATGTCACTGTGAATTCCTATGTGATATGCGAAGGCCTTTTACTGTGGTTAAGAACAGTAGAATCCTCTCCAGGAAGCATTTAAAGGAAGTAGAGAAAAGTTTTCCTAAAGTTTCTTGAGCCTTAGAGATAAAATTCCCTGGTGGAGATGGTTTAGCAAAAGATGCAAAATTTACAAAATTAGTAAGGATTATAAAGAATTAATCCCAAAACCTTGTATTTCATTTCAGGGCTTTAAGAAGGGGATTCTGAGGACAGTTTGAGAATTTCATGTGGAAACATAGCAAGACTCTGTAAGAACTGCAATGTTATAAGGATAATATAAATATTACACATATATAAATAAATAAAATGTAAAGCCAGGTTAGACAGGGCTTTGAGCAACCTGGTCTAGTGGAAGCTGTCCCTACTTGTGGCAGGAGGTTGGAATATGTGATCTTTAAGGTCGCTTCCAAACCACTCTATGATTCTATGATAAATAAACGTTTCTGGAAATGCACATCTTTTCATATACAACAAGGACTCTTTACAGGATGGAATGGGAATCGCACTTTTTCTGAAGACTCAGCAAAATGTGGCATCAAAAAATAAGTTCTATAGGATGAAAATTCATTTTTAGTGGTTGTAAAAAAAGAAAAAAAATCATCAATGACACATGTTCAGGGTGGGGTGCAGAACAGTTTTTTACTGTAATAACTGAGTGTCACAGACAGCCTCCATTCTAATTCTGCCATTCACTTTCCACCTTTGAGGAATACACACTGTGCTCAACCCAAACTGTAGCAGGCCTATCACATGTGGTGGATTCAGAAAACTGGGTTCTGCACTCAGTTTCTTAAGGTCTTCCGAGTGGCATGAGAGGAAGAGAGGGGGTCCATATATGAACTGGTTTTAAAGGTAGTAAGAGTCCAAAGACACAATGGTACAGCTAGATGTAAGGAAGTGGAATTGCTATTTGGGATGCAAGAAAAGTCAGGTGCTAGATTTTTACACCTTCCTCTGAATATCCAGTTTCACATCTATAATCTATGTGTATGTGTGTGCATGAGAAAATCACATGGTCTTTAGGGAAATTAAAGATTCTGTCCCAGAAGAAGGAACCTTTTACAGTCTGCCCAGCAGAAACCTACAGAGGTAAGGGCAGCCAGAGGAGGTGGTATCAAGTGTAAATTCAGGCATCACTGCATGCAAAGACCTTTATAAATGAGACCAAAGTCATGTCTGCGAGCCTGATAGTTTTAGAGGATTCTTACAGAATTAATTCAAGTTAAAAGATAAATGGCCACAAGTACACCGAACTTTGGCAGTTTTACCTTAACTTGAGTTTACCTTTACTTAACTGGAGTTACCTATTCTGTTAACTCCAGTTATCAGTTAGCAATGGTCAGATCGCCCTTATCAAACCTCAGTTTAACCTGCTGTCAGAGTTATGAGTGACTTCAGCACACACAGAAGTACCAGAGTAGCTCTGACCTTGCTGCTCACTGCAGGCATCTGCCACACTCCTTATCACACATTAAGCACCTCCCAGGCAAAAAGGGCAGACAAGCTCTCTATGTAGCTTCACTTCTCCAGCACCATATCATCCCATTCATTAAAGCAGAGGCAAGGCAGGATGCCTTTAAGCTGGGCTTCCATTCAAGCAGCAATGACCAGCAGGAACCTTAGCATAGTCCAGGATGTTCTGCTCCCTATCTGGCAAAAGTAGTTATCGGGTACTTGTAAGTGCTCAGGGTGTTGGGCGCTAACTCACAATCCTGCCTCATAGTGCTACTTGAGATAAAGAGATAAATTTAGCCTGTGTCCTGAGCTGGCTTACGTAGCTGAAAAGCTTTGACAGTTCCTACGAACATGCAGAAAACCCACCACCATGTAATACCAGTTACAAATTACACATTATATACAAATATCAGATATTTTTAGTAAAATGTAGTAAATTTGGTGTCGTATGTTCTTTGCCAGCATGTCAACTCATTCTGGGAAAGTTTAGCTGAGTTTAGTGGGATGAGGCTTAGTTCAGTGCTCATCAATGCAGCAGACAAGTTTGAAGGTCTGAAGTTGTGTCAAGGCAAGAATAACAATCTTGATACCAAAAATGTAGCACTGTTCCAAAATTTTAAACTTCTGCTTTTTCTGGTCTGTTAACTAAACCTTCCTTAATTAGCTTATTTCCAATAAATTACCAAACACAGGAAAAGTTTTGAACTGGTGGGCCAAATGAGAAGCAACCTAATATGGAATTACTCATACGCTGGAGTTCTTCTGGTGTAATACAATTTTATGTAGTCCAGACCAAGCTAGGTCTTTACCAGTTGCAGAGGGAGCGCAGAACGGGAAGTAGAGAAAAGGACCTTCTCTCATTAGCTGAATTCCAGCTGCCATGGAAAGCCTTCAGGGCCCACAGAATTCAATATATGCTAAAGATAGAACCACCACTCTGTCTCTTTACAGAGCTGTGCCAAATAGAGACAGACCAGACCCCAGGATCTGATTATATGGCAGGACTGAAAGAGTTGCAGCAGGGAAAAATACAGCCCAGCACATAGGTTAGAAAGAAACAAACCTAGATTGAAAATCAACATCTTCAGATATGAAGTCAGTCACAAATATATTACCTTTAATTTACAATATCAATAACTGATAAAGACATGTTGGGGTGGGGAGTTTAGTTTTGGTTTTGTTTTTTAGTTAAGTAAGCAGCTAAACTGTTGCACTTTGAGAGGAAAAGGTAAAATTAACACCCACACTACTGGTGTGGAAATTAATTCCTAATTTTTTTATAGACCCTCCCTTAGCAGTTTCAAATTGGCACTTGCAGGAAGAGCAGGATGTCCAGAATAGAAAATACTATTTAATAACCCCAGATGACACCACTATATATATAATTCAGGGCAACACAGGAATGTAAAAATAACCTCTAGGATAACTGGCACAAAATATGAGGTTGCAAGATGAAGGCAAATTTCTGAGAAGACAGTATAAAAAGTGTAAAAAAAAAAATCTGAACTAATGTTAATATGAAAACCTGTTCTCAAGATGTGAAAGTGTTACACAATGATTTTAAAATATATAGTTAATATTGCGAGTATAAGAATGTGCAGAATTGGATCTCACAAAGCTAGACTTAACTGCTTTTATCAACATCATTGCAGCGAATACAGTGAAGATAAACTAATTACCCTGGCAGAGTGTCTGACTCATGGGTATCTAAATGCACACACTTTTTCCAGCAGAAGTTTAAAAATAAGACCAGAAATGTCAGACATCCTTAAATTTACAAGGATGCACTGAAAGCCACTGTACAAAGTCCTTAAGGCAGACCTCTGGGAAATTCATTGCCTTTCAAGGAAGACGACTCGGCCTTTTGGCAGCATATCCCTAAACCTAGCAAGAATTAGAAAGATCAGAGGTCAGAGCATCCTGCAGTCCTCTTGGTGGAGTGGTCCTTTGATGACCATTTGCCCTCACCTGTTTATTTACAGCATCTTTCAAACTGTTCTGATCTCACTTGGGGCTGCACCAGCTGCAGGCAAAAAAGAAGGGAAGATGTCTCCAGGACAACATCTTCCTCCATCACTGATGCAGTTTAAGTAATACACAGCTCAGGCAGACAGAAAGGTGGTTAAAAAAAAGACCCACCTGCATTTGCATTAATGACAACACTGACTGGACTTTTTGATTAATGTATTTTAATGAGAAGAAAACTATCTGCTGGATTTCATTTTATCACATTTGCTATGAGGCAGAAACTTGATCTGCTAGGCAGAATGAGTTCGTGCACATGCATGTGTAATAAATTAGTGACAACAGGACTCTGACAGTCTAATTCAAAATTGTATGGAAGTATAGTAAGTTAAAAAGACTGAAAGGATGCTGTAAGGGTTCTGAGTTTTTAAAACATCTGTTCTCTAGCATATGCAAGTGCAGAATTAAATGGAAATTGTAGTTAGTTTGCCATTGTTTCTGTTTTATTCTTTCCTAGGGTTTTTACAATTAGTTGATATTTCAGTGATAGTTATAACCCATTGCTCTTAAAAGTAATAGCAAATATTTAAATGGCACATTTTTTTCTTAATAGTCCAGTCCTAAGAATCCTCCATGAAAACAAGAATGACAAAGTAATAAGAAAAGAATTGCCTTGCATTTCTGTAACCCTTACCAGCATAGAAAAAGAGTAACTTTATTTAATTGCATTTTGTATCAACTGGTATTTAGCAACTGATTGCAAAAATCAGTCATATGCTGACTCAAGCTAAGCAAAGAAAGATTCAGGGAAAGAGCAAAAGTTGTATAATATATACCTTTTATAGCCAAACATCAAGCACTAGCTGTCAAAATCAATACTATTCTGCTATGCCAGGAGTTATACCCAAACATATGATCACACAGATTCAGTGAAGGGTCATATGGCCACGATTTTACTGAAACAAGTTAAACCAAACTGCTAAAGAGTAACCTGAAGCAAGCAGGTACCTACTCGAGCTCCCATTATCTGCATGTTAGCTCATACTGTCAAACAGTCCAAACCCCTGCATGCAGCAGGTTAGATATATCATATGCCATGCAGAAGCCTGTGTTAGAAGGGAGAAACTGTAAGTACTGTCAGGACTATGCCATGTCCAGAAATAATTACAGAGAGAGCTACTCTGTGTTGCAAAACTTTCTAAGACAGAACAAATACTAGCATTATAATGTCTTTTCAACTTCCCAGCTGAGGGAAGGCATTAATGTAGAAAACTGGAATATTTTTGCACCATTTTTCCTTCTCCACATTTCTTGTTCTCAGGAAACATTTGGTATTTCAAAGTTCCACTGTATTTCCCTGGAATGACACTACACAGCTTTGGTTGCACTGAGGTTAAAAACAGAGCTCAGGCATCTCTCTACTAATCCCATGAAGTAAACGGCCATTCGAGGGACAACTAACGAATATTTCACTGAATTGAAATCAAAAGTTTCAGTTCATATCAGCAGACCCAAAGATGTCTAAAAGTTAAAGCCAGACTAAACCCTTTTGTTTCATTTTTCCAGGCAGAAAAAAATCGTTAACAATCTGCATTTTCTTGTGAAACCTATTTTCATGAGAAAATTGCTTTTTGAAGTTGAACCTCTCCAAGTGTATTCTGATAGGAAATTCTCATTTATCTCTTCTCTTGAGTGCCTGTCCCGGGTTCAGCAGTAGCAGTGCCCCAGCTACCCATGCCAGCTGCCCGTCATATGGAAATAAGGCTACTGTGAAACAGGCAACCTCTTGGGACAGGAGACGTCTGTCAGCTATAGGGTCACATGGAAACATTGTGAAGTAAAGTGACTCAGGATTGTATCTTAAACAGTATACAATATTGATACAATACAAACTACAACCTGTAAACTACTTGTGTGTCTATGGGCAAGGGATTTCATTACCTCCATTTTAATTCTCAAACTGTAGTGAAGCTGCCTCTACTTTCCTGTGGATAATAAAGGATAACAGAAAATCTATAAATACTAAACCATCTTTAAACATTATTGTAGTCAGGGCAGCAGAGGCTCTTCCATAAGCAGGAATGGAAGACACAAAAAACTAATCTTTATAGATGTGATTACAAGTTTCTGGGTTATAGTAAGTAGCCAGAGTGGAAAAGTCAGTATTAATCAGACAACACAAGCAGTAGGCTACTGAAATTACTCCTAGACAATTTTGTGTGTGTGTGTGCATGCATGTGAACGTGTAAGAGAAATATATTCTTCATGTAAAATACATGCATATGCTTGGACTTTTTCCAGGAAAAAGAAAGAAGTCTTAAGGTTGTCTTCCTTACAACTTAGTGAAATATTTCCCTAGACAGGATATCAACAGGCTAGGATACCCTAGCCGATCCTACCAGGATTGCAATGTTTGTGGTAAGATGAGGTTTGCAGGGGCTGGGGAATGGCAACAAAAAGCCTAAAGCCAAACCTGAAGTCCTTTGACCCTGTCCAGGAAAACCTCTTTTATACAACTGAGAATTTGCTTACGTATGTGACTCATGATTTGACTCATAACTTTTGGAGTTCACTGGGGTTACCATCAAGGGCAGATTACTTATGAAATATTGAATGGCTACCCCTTCCCACTGCTTCAGCAAGAAGCTCTTGGTACTGACTACGTAATGTATTTATGTGGGAAGCTTTACATGAAAAAAAAACAAAACACCACATTCTTCTAATTTTAAATGAGAAAAACAGGCAAAGAATTTAGAAAAAAATCAAAAGAACCTTCTTACCAGAGAATTTTAAATTAAGTAATTCAAGGATGTGCTCAGATACCACAAAGCATTAGTCACAGCAGTAAAATAAGAGGCAGTTTCAGAGAGTCTTCCCTATCACATTAATGCTTTTTCTCACTGGGAGCATTGCTTAAAATTATTTATGTCTGCGCCAGCTAAGGAAGAGTTGAAATGGTATACTTATAAATTGGCCCATTGGGAAGACTGCCCTGGGAGGACTGCTCTGGTCTGGCCAGGTCTCACCCTTCTACCTATGCCAAGTAGCCTTTTTTTAACCATGAAACAGTTTTCAGATGGTACTTTTATGAGCCACTGTACCTCATTCCTTTTAATTACAGGCATACATAGTGTAGGTTTACCAGTTTCCAAAAGAATTTTTGCTTTATTTAGCTCACATTTCCAGATGTGTCCCCTCTTCAGGCCTCCCTGTTAAACAGCACTGGCAATAAAAGACAGCAAGTGCAAAGATAATGCACTTCTTCAGGTTCTAGGCAAAACAGTTTTATAATCCCATCCTTTGATTCTTATTTTAGAAGCTGCCCTCATAAAAACACTAAAAAAAAAAGACAAAACAAACCCCAAAAGCCCCAACCAACCAACAAAACCAACAGCCTGGTCCATGAAAACTGTATTTTCATAGTTAGCATTAAACTTTTTTATGAAGATACTTAGAAAATCTAATGAAGCAACTAAGAAAATATTATTTGAGCAAAACTTGTAGAACATGAGACCCAGCCCAGAACTAAAATGCTCACTACTAGGCTTTAATTTTTACATGTCTCATTTCCATAGCTTAATATTAGTCTGCGTTTGTCACTTCAATGCTGAAATTTGCAGATATTGCCCAGTGTGTCCTATTCCATGAGTACACATGCTTATTTACAGGGAGAGTCAACCATTCTAACTCCTGCCTGCAACACATTCTCTAACATCATTATTTTGCACCAATAGCAGGAAAAATAAAACCAAACAGAAGTAGCTACTACTACATATTACTCCAACAGAGAAGGTTAATACATGCCTTCTAAGCTAATTCATATAGATTTTGATCCCTAGGGCTGCACTTTGTCACATAGGTTCATTTTCTCCCTCTTGATCCAGCATCTTCCTTAGATCTTACTTTGCTATTATACAGTATGAAACTGCAATGAGGTGCAAAGATCCTAACTCCTATTTCATAAGGGCTTTTTTTTTCATGCCCCCTGGGCACCAAGAAAGCCCATCGTGTCAAAGGAGGAGTGATGTCCTAATAATCTTGTCAGCTCCAGCCACCCTCATTTTCAATGCTCTCAGTTTCTCATCTACCACCTGCAACTAACAGTGAAGAACGTTGTACCGCACAGTACTGTAGACCAAAATTAGACATGAAGATCACTCAGCACACACAAAGTGTGTGTTGAGTTGTGCAGCCATGTTGTTCGATTACCAAATCACATGGTAGTCCTTGACTTTGCTATTCTTCTACATGCATACTCAGGAGTGGAAGCATATCTACATGGTATAGTGCACTTTGCACTAAAAAGAGAGACGAAGAAGAATCAAAGAAACTGAATTCACTGGGATCTTCAGATAACTAATAATCACCTGCCTCTCTAAGTAGTTTATAGACTGGGAAAATCAAATCCACCACACAAAAAGGACAAAGCACAGAGTCCTTCAGGAAAAGGTGATGACATTTCAGCAGGGGAGCTGTGTGGGCTATCCCGGCATCCTTAGATTGCACAGAAAAATTCACTTGCCAAATCCACATTTTAGACTTCAGAAGTGTAAAGCTCTGACCACCTGCAGCTTTGAAGCTAAAAAGGAAAGGAAAGCACCCAAAATGCAAAGTCTAAAATGGCAGAAGCTATCAATACAGACAGAAACATCATGATTGCTACAGCTTTATGTGACTCAGAATCCTGCAAATAAAGCACATGCACAATTGCCTTTGTAGATTGGTAGCTGCTTCAAGGGAGGGATCTGCACTTACCTCATTATTTTGGGGCCTTCCTGTGAGTTCCCATGTTCAGCCCTTTGGGAAAACACTAAAGCCTTCAGAGAACTTAACTGAGGGCAGTTATAGGCATTCTGCAGGTGAAGAGTAATGTGTGTTCGCCACCCTGCTCGCTCCAGTGACTGTTTGCACCCATTAATCTTTCACTTTTGATAAATGAAACTGATATATAAATAAATAAAGCAGAAAGAGAAAGCAGATAATAGACAGGGGAATCATGAATCTAAAGCATTTTTACACTTTTACCTTTCAGTAGCTCTCTTTGAGAGATATTATCATCAGCACTTTACAAATATCAGCAGGGTATTTGATGCACATTTCATTAAGATGTTGCAGTGTCTCAAATAGGTGATAAGGGGTTGCTATGGTTACTATATTCTCTTAAGCTGAATACTAAATAGGTTCACAAGATATATATTTTTACTTGTTATGTAAAATATTAGTCACCCAACTGGCATTTGCATGTGCACCCCTTTTATTTCATCAAGGACTTTTAGCTCCATCTTTCAAATAAAGTGAATTTTGGTACTGTTTAGAAAAAGGAGAGGTCACTAACCATTCTCCTCCTTCAGAAAAGGGTACAAGTTAGGTAGCTCATTATCTAGCCTGTTTATAATTAAATCGAAAAATGACTGATTTACTGTACTGGAATTGTGAGCGCTTTTATTTCAGAGGATTTAATGAGTCATGGAAACATGTTTACAAGGCAACAAGCCCATGCTACGCAAAGAACTCAACATTATCATGGCAACAGACCATGTAGCTTTTAGTGGCCTGAACCATTTGCCTCACATTCAGATACAGTCCTGAGGTTGTCCCATCACCTACATTTGATCCAATGCTTCTTTCAGACCAGTTACTTTTTTGCCAGCAGACCTGAAGATGATATTTAGGAAGTCTATTATCAGGTAAGCAAATTGGGAGAAAAATGTGTTGCATCAAATCATGACAATTTAACAAGATATTACTCATGAGCAAATGCTTTCAAATGCTTTCATGCTCTGCCTACTCAGAAGGGCAGGTTGAAAGGAATTACTGTAAAGACATCATATTTGATGTTTTTATCCCTGTCTGTTCCCTCTGTGAAACAACTAAATTAAAGGTCCGTCATGCTTGCTGCTTTTAATTTTGCTTTGTTTCTTAAGATACACAGAATGTAAACAAATATAGAGTTCCTTCACCTTTATTATGATCAAACCACACCCATTTGTCTTTCTTTGGGCCACTGTGACTGTTACACACCTGGTACCTTATTTTAAAAATTTTCACTGTCATGGGTTGTAGTAATAGGGTGGAATCCTGCTACTATGGAACTCATTTACAGTGGTAACAACACCATTTTTACTGAGCTGAATGAGACTGGGATTCCATCCATGTGCCCCTGATAATCTGACTGTGATCAGAAGAAGAAAAAGATTCCAAGCAATAAATTACTTGGATATATTTGAACACTTGTTAGTATAGTATACTAGTGTTTAAGAATCAGCTCAGTTTTGAGAAAGATTAAGCAAGAGCAAATGTGCTTACAACTTCTAGATCCACTTTCCCAGATTGTACCCAAAAAGATTCCTGGGAAATTGATTAATATTTTGCAGTCTGAGGAAACAAATTTTTATAGCAGGCCTGAGCAACAGGGTAGGTATTTGTGGAGGATAATACATTGAGCAGATCTAAGCACTAACTAGGCACTTACCTTACATATTTTGAAGTGCAGAATATTGCATATTTCTTGAACCAAAAATGGACATAACATATTGTTCTTGCAAGGTGTTACCATGTTAACAACTAGAGCACCTTCTGTTAAAACTATTAATATGTGGCTTATCACTTCATAAAAGCTTGAACTTACATTGCAAGAACAATAAGCACATGTGATACATATGAAGTTAATCTGCAAACACAATAATAAGCATTCAGCAAGAAGCATTTTTGTGCTGTAGTTAGCAGAGGTAAAATTGTCATGTTTGTTCTACAATTGCCACTTTGTTATCCACAGAATAACCCATCCATACTCACTCTGGCTTGGTTCCTTTCTGAAGCGTAAGTATGTCTTTTGTTGCCTCCTCATCCCTCAGCACACACCAATCTGACTTGCAAAGTTTGAAGGTGATGATGAAGTCAAACACCAGAAGGCTTAGCAATTTTAAGGAAATCTGCTCCCAAACCCTCTGTTTACCCTGCTAACCCTCTGTTTACCAAGTAGATATAATCTATCATAATGATTCTGTCACTGGTTTCGGTATTTAGGTGCCTGTGTCAGAATACCATGATGATTACAGAAAAAGTGATGATTGTAGGAATATGCATGAAAAAGTGGATGGGTGATAAACCAGGAGTCAGCAGTAGGAAAAGAAAGAACCATAAGTCTTCCATGCAAATATGCACGTCTATTTAAAATAGAATAATAAACTCATGAATAACAAACTTATGAATACACAAAACCTGAAAAAGCCACCAGAAGATCAGAAAGAGACACTACTCAGGAAAACACCTGCACTCCCCCCTCCAGTTTTTCTTATATACAGCTAAGAAGTGGGGAAGAAAGCCCTGCAGTTGCCTTGCCTGGCCTCCTTTCCTTACCTTGGGCACTGCCCATCACCCTGCCCTCATAACCATGGAGAATTTGCAAGCTTTAATGTCAAGTAGCTTAGAAAATTGAGTCCCCTCAGGGCAGCCGTGACACTGGTTTCTTGTAGGAACAGCCCAAGCTTTCTATTTGCAGGGAAAAGCTATAGTTCCATAGTTTTGGAGGCTTCTCAGCTGAACTCTGGATCTAAATTTAGCAATATTAAAATTAATTTAAATAACCATGCACAGCAGGCAGCTCTATTGCTCCTTGAAGATAATGCAATCTGTAACACTGTAAGACTTATTCCTCTCCTTCCTGACGTATGACATGAACTTTAGTTCTAAACCTTTCCAATGCATAAAGTTGATTTCTACATCCAAAAAAGAGGACAGCATAGTTTCTAATTTTTCTTTCCTAGTTTGAATGATTGTAAAGGAAGTATACTACAGCTGCATATCAGGGCAGTTTATGCCCCCGCACTACGACTAACATCAAGTCTCTATGCTGTAAAATCTCTGTAGTTACAGTTCTAAAAGCCCACAAGAGTCTGCATACTTGAAATTTGTGATACATTTTCTCCCAGCATATGCTTAGCCCCTTTGGACAAAAGAATTTTTGTTAAGGACCAGCTTTCTTGCTTGTGAAAATATGCTGAAACCACTGAACTCTGACCATTAAAGCAGCGTGCATTCCACATTAGCCTATGGCAACAGGACATCCTGATAGTCAGCATAAAGGGGATAAAAACATCAGCAAATAAACCTCAGAATAACTAAAACCGTTCCATTTAAAGTATGTGGATATCAGTCTGTTTTACTCATTTTCATATTCCTTCTGTCTTTCCTGATTTAACACCTCATTTTGGGTTTGTTTGGTTTTCTTTTTTCCCTTCAGAAGAGGTGCCCAGCAAATCTAAACACTGAATTTTTGTATCAAACAAACAATGCAGTTTTCAAGTCATGTCCACACAGGTGAGAAATGAGTTCAATACCAGGGCAGATATCTTTAGATATAATGACTTTGTGGAAACAATATTACTCTTTTAATTTCTACATCCTCCAAGATTCATGCAAAAACTAGATTTCCTCATAGTGAGATGAACTTTTATCCCTGTATGCACTCACAGGTTTCTGTTCCTCATTTCTTCCTAGATGCAGGGATAGTAAATATTAGAGAATTCTGGCATAAATCCCATGATTTCCCCCATTGTGAATAATCATTTCACACTATTCGTGGGTGTGAACAGGTGAGTCTTTACCTCTGTGCACAGAAAATATGCAGATCTAGAATTAATATCCAAGCTTGAACTCTTTATAAATTTTATTCATTTTGCA
Organism: Psittacus erithacus; assembly: GCA_009867235.2. NCBI lineage: Eukaryota > Metazoa > Chordata > Aves > Psittaciformes > Psittacidae > Psittacus > Psittacus erithacus. The sequence goes on along the minus strand of WYDI02027111.1, from coordinate 10,403 downwards.
AAAAAATGAAAGAAAGCAATATAACTTAACCTTCAGACTGAGCTTCCTCTCCAAGCTCATCTATTAATAGTATTGCCTTGCAGGAATTTCTTTATCTTAACTTAGTGAATTTTTCCTCTTACTCATGCTTCCTTTATTTTAGGGACAGTTGATGAAACTGCATTTGTGATAATAATTCAGCAGAACATCAGCAGACTTGTCCAGGATATTAGCACTTGTGAAGAGGGTGGGATGAGAAGAGCATTCTGTCACCCCTATCTGTGTCCAAGAGCAGTGGTGTTGACAAATGGCTAGCTGACATCTTATTCTTCTTTTCAATCTCATAAAAAAGACTCCTCAAAGGAAAACAAATTTTATTCAGCTGAGGCTTTGCTATTTCTCTATTTCATCAGCCCTGGCATTAATACAATATCGTGGTGATTTAACCTAGGAGTTTGGAAATTACCCACGGGATATGCTTATTTTTCTAACAAAAGTTCAGGCATGCTATTATTAGAATCTATGGTATGTCATCAGTGCCAAAGGCCAAAGAGTTTCAAATAATTTCTTGAAATGTTTAGGAATCAAGTATATCCTGAATTTGATGAGTCTTTGTTCTCATTTTTGCCATTCACATGCACGTGGGGGGGTTGAGCTGCAGAAAGATTTCATCTTGCCAGTATGCTCCTGAACACTCCCAGCATAACTGTTTTGATAGTGTGCTCAGGTTCTCACCAGGACAAACATGTATTTTAGAGAGCAGACTAATCTCACCAGTGAGCAGTTCTCAAGGCTACTTCTCTGTCTGTACAAAGGCTGGACTTGGGAGCTTGAAGACAACGTATTTTTGAGGCCAATTTCCACTGCACGTGGCTCCTTACACACATATGTATGTCTGGCAGTTTAGTATCTTAGTCAGACTCAGCCAATTGGCTAAGTATGTCACCAAGAACACACAAAGACAACACCCAGAGGACATTAACACAAAATCCTTTAAGCAATTGTGTCGATCGATGGGTTATGGGTAGATCAAGGAGAAAGGGTGCTTCTGAGTGCTCACAAGATCTGTTTCTGAGAGTGTTGCAGATCTACAACATCATTCTGACAGCTGTATCTAAACAGCTCTACGCTTCACAGAGTTTTGTACTGAGCTTTCCCTTTTACCTTTTTATGAACAAAGAGGGTGGCCAAACCAAAAAACAATACCAAGTTAAGTAGCCCTTCCTCCATTTAAAACTGACAATTTCTTCTTTGTCATAAGAGTGATTAATAGAAAGTACTAGTGATGAATGTGAAACACTTCATAGAAATCAAGACTGAAAAATCAAGCCCAAACCTTTTCTTTCACAAGGAAAGGGTTAGATAATACAATTATTTCATTTGAAGCAGTGGCCATCTGTTATGCTTTGTAGAAAAAATTACAAACAATGTTAAAAACATCCATTACATGCAACAGAGAAGAAGAAAGCATGTTTATTTAGCAAATGCTAATGTTTCTGAAAGATGTTTGATTAGCGTCTGGAATTTATCAGCATTTGCTAGAGCTCAGCTTAGAGGACAAGCATCATCAATGCACACTGTCAACAGGCACTAACAAACAGTCCCATCTCCATGTGAAAAAACAGTGATTCAGCTCTTCCAACCACAATACTAGGTGCAGAATCCTCCACAAAACATGATATATGCTTTTTTTACGTCCTTTTCCAAGAGACATCTTATAGTACCTCCCTGATCTGCTAGTAGTGGCCTTTCTTCCTGTGTGGTATGAAGTCACAGATCAAAAAAAAAAAAAAGAAATGGCCATTAGAAACAAAGACGGGGCCTTCCCAGCAGAATCATAAGGCTTTAAACTTACACAGGAAAACTTCGTACAGAAAGAAAGAGTAATGTGGTTATGCATCAGAAGAAAACTGAAACAGTTTGTTGATAAAAAAGACAATGTTAAGAAGCATGTAGCACATGTGCAAAACTGAAAGTAAGCCAGTATTTCTGTTTTGTTTGAGTGGTTGCTTCTCAACAAACATATAAGTACTTTTAACGAAAAAAAGAATACTGGAGCTTGCCTGCTGCTGGCTGTGGCTGCCAGATGTCATCATAGATACTCTAATGGGAAAAGAAAGAACGATGCTAAACTGCAAATTGAGATTTCCTGTGAACTTTGATTTGAAGTTAGCCCAATAATAGAAGGAAGAAATACACTGCTTTCTTCATCCCACCATAAGAACAGCTACCCACCAGTACTGTTTTCTTTGCACTGCCCCTCAGCGTAGCCTGAATAATTTACTCTTTGTTATGGTGCTGTTTTGCTACAGCATAACTTAATGAAAACAATAGCTTTTATATTAGAAAAAAGAGGAGGAAAAGGGAAGAATAGTCACAGCCTTATTAAATGTGTATATACATACACACATATTTTTTAAAGTTCCATTCAAATCAAAGAGTAGACATCCACTGGCTAATCCACTGCCCATGGTTAATACAGTAGCTCCCCAAAATCAGAAACTCCTGTGTTAGAAGCAGCATAGGAGAGGGACAGTGAGGTTACATAGAAATGGGCATAACTTTCCCAATTGTGGCTCTTTCTATACTATGATCAGCAAAAAAATATTATCTCTGAATAAAATTTTGTTTTGCACATGGTTGGTAGAAGGGCTGAAAGCAAGCCCTTCCCCTTGACTTCATTTGAAATTAGGGGGATTTCACAATTTTCAGGATAAAGCACAACATTGTCCCAGTAGCAATCTACCCATTTGTGAGAGCCTGGAAAAGCCAGCAGTACTTTTGGCATGCAAACACACTGCAGCTTGTAGCTGCAAGTTTTTCCTACACAGGTTCTCACTAAGAAATATTCACCAGGCCAGGAACTGCAAGCCCCTACACACATGGTTGAGAAGTCCATGGAAGTTTTATGATCACTCTCTTCAGTTCATATTACTCCTTTCTGCTACGTTCTGAATTTCTCATAAGTGACTGCACATTTGTGATTTGTACATACCTATCTTGGAACAGCTTGAAGTGGCTGTAAGATTTTGGTTCCTCCTAGGCTTTTAGTGATAATTAAACTAAATGGGCTTTAATATCTGAATCCCTTTCAAGGGAACAAGGATACACTGGAGGCTGTGGGGAGGAGTGTATGGTCTCTGAATTAAAAGAGCACATGGAAATGCTCTTACCCAATTAGCACGGGCACAGAGGCTACTGTAACACAGCTGCAGCTGTTGGAGAAGAGCATGCAGGCTGATCTGAGCTCATGGCTGGGTGTGAATGGGATAAGGATCCTGTTGTCTTTTTAAGAAAAGATCATCTGTATAGCCCCTCCACCTCTGCTCTTCTCAGACTTTCTAGGGGTTTAATGTCAAGCGTAACCTGTCTGTGCTGATGAGCCATTAACTTTCGCGCAGTATCTCACATCTCTTTACCACTTTGCATGTCACAAACATGCAATTTAACTCCATGTAACACTTGATTGAGCAGCTATGACAATGTAAGAGTTTGGAGCACAAGTAACAATCAGTAATACACACAGAATGGAAATGGTACCAGCTCCTGTCACAGGGACTGTATTCAGTCATCTGTCTTGGAGAGCGTTCAAAGACTACCATAACTGAGACATTACTCTATGGGATAATGAGGAGTTGCCATTTTCTACAGTTCTGTCACAAGGCTCAGGCTTTTGATCTTTTCTATGAAGCCTCAGCCCAGATACCAAGTCATTATATGAGAACTGAAGATTTATTTTCTTTTTTAAAAGGTTTTTAGCCTTTAGACTGTTACAGAGAAAGAGCTGACAATCTGACCCGAATATAACCCCATGATTTGAAAGCCAAGGGCTAGAGAAAAAGAATGCAGAACTGTCTTTAACATGTTATGATTTTTAAGCTAAAATATTATGATTGTGAAAGAGATGGAGCCTGGTAAGAGGTTAATGCATTTTGAAAGCTATCCATCTTGTGCAGGTAAGAAAAAGACATGCTCCTCGTGCTCATGCCAGCCTAGGCAAGGAATTCATGGAAGAGAAAATGCATCCTGCGACAGCTACAGGCAGGCTCCCTTCCTCTGCTGATCAGGTGCAGAAAAGGTTGTGTAAAACGCACTTTCAGGTTTAATACCTGTTGCTTTAAACAGCCTTCTGACTCCACGTCATTCATCAGCTTTAACTCTAGCTTTGCAGCCTCAGGATTATAAAAATCTTTGTTTCCGAAGACAACTCACAAATTACCCCATTTTCCACAACTGTTTGCTGTTTGGAAGGACAGGTATCAATAAGGCACTATCCACACTGATCACTCATACGTTACCTTCTTAAAAAGATGTTAATCGTACGGTCAACATTACCAGCATTTTAATTAAGGCATTTGTTACCTATCCTCCTAATTCACCCTGCAGCCAAACACTGGCAAATGCTACCGGGTAACTGTATGTATACACACTGTGTATACAGTTCTAGGGGTTCTGGTTTTCCCTTTTTCACCAGTTTTACACAGAGCATACGAGCCACTCCAGCCAGCTCTAGGTGCAGGCAAGGGAAGTAGCCAACTCCTAGGGGCAGGAAAGTGGCAGCAGCCTTGCTGCCGGTTTTGCCAAGAGGCAGTGGGTACTGGTGAGAGGCAGGAAAGGGAGGCTGTTCCCCAGAGGAAGCTGCTCCTTTCCAGCAGGCTCCCACATCTCGGCCCTCCATGTCCCTTTCCTCAGCAGCTGCAGCCACCAGAAGTCCCTTTTTCCAGAGGTTTTGCCTTGGCTCTCCTCTCCAGGTTTTCTTTTTCTCCTGGCTCTTCCCCATGGAGGAGTGCCCTGACCCTGCTCCACTTTGTCCTTGATGAGATTCTTTTGCCTGTGACTCAGCTGACATGATCTGAAAAGGGAGGAGAATGTTCCCTTAACTTTTCCTAAAACACTATAGTTTCAAAAGCTCCAGGCTTTTTATTATACTTCCTCACATTATTTTTTCTTTATCTACCACTTGAACACCAAAGCACAAAGTTACAGAGTAATAGGGAGCCTTGGATGAATTAATGGGGCAAAATGGGTCCCAGTCACTACAAGATTAAAAACCCTGGCTCCTGTACCAGCAGTATTGATAGCCCTCACCTCCACCTAAAAAGGGTAACAGCAGGCAAGATATCTGACAGAAATGCATATCTAAAAAGGCAGTGCAACTAGGTAATTACTGTGAAGCTATTAAAAAATCAGATAAAGTGTAAATGTAGAACATGCACATGTGCATGAATGCTTGTAGATATATAATACCTTATTGTTATTATGATTATTACAGTCATCTTTAAGGGCACCTCCCATAATCCCGCTTATTCTAAGGAGAATAAGAATGCAGAGAATAACCAGCAAGAAAATCTGTGGTTGCATCCGAATTATTCCACTCAGACAACAAAGGAGCGAGTTCCTCGAGCTGTCCAAGACCAAATCCAACCACTTCAAATGCAGCAGCAGACAGATACACATGTTGCTGCTCAGTTTTATAGTGAAAATACTGAGCATATCATTCCAGAAACATCCTACTAAATGTTTTAAGAAATTAAACAATTAAGGAAATATCATCAGATAAATCTAACCCTGATGTCAGTAATATGAAGTCAGACTGCTCCAAGCAGTGAGAACCATGCAGTTACCGAAAGAGTGCTTACTCACAGAGCTCTTTAGAAAGGAAACTACAGGCACATGCGACTCTCACATTGCACCAGAAACATAATGAGAAGTTGCACATTCAAAAAAACATTCAGAAACAGCAGACTAAATGTGTTGTATCCATGCACTGGCTGCCTCTTTCATCTTCAAAACTTAACACTATTTGAGCTTGAGTAGCTTGTCAACTCTTGCATTCATCCCAGCCACTCCAAATCTTGCAATAACGTTTACAAGCAGAATTTGCTGGCTCAGCATTCCCCATACGATTGCGCCTGTATGCCAGGTCTTATTGCACCACGAAATTTTATACATGTAGCTACTGGGGACTTAAATTTAGGTAGCACAGTGAAGGTCATGGCAAGAAGCTACATAAAAGCAGTCCAATTATCTTGAAAGCACTCACTAGCCCATGCTTTGCTCAAGCTTAATGTGACAATATTGCTTCTGAATTTCAGCTCCCACATGATTTTTCAACTCAGGTGCGCTGCTGCATCGCAAACCCCCAAGTCCTGAGTGAACAGAGACAGAGCTGGCAAAGATGTCTCTGCTCTAGCAGCACAACTTGCCAAAGAAAGCTGATGGAAAACCCTGCCTACCTTCCTTAGCTGCTCAGGAGTGTCTTTTCTTCAAACGCCAGTACACATCCTTCTACATAGCTGTGCATGTGATATCAACACAACTAGACCAAAGAATTAGAAACTGTAGGGCTGAAGCTGAGCTTCAGAAGGCATTTTGGTTTTCAAACCTAACACCCAGGTCTTGCTGGATGCTCAGAAGATAAGGCCAAGGGCAAAGAAAAAGTAAGTAGTTTACAGATAGGGGGTTAAAAAATCAGTAGCATCTTATGTGGGTGTAAAAATAGAGAGAGGAAGAGGCAGGAAAACCCAATAACATCAGTATTCCTGTCCACTATTGCTTTTCTTAATAAATCAAGCTCTGGTCTTTGAAACAGTGTAATTTTCCATGAAGCACCTAATGTCTTCTCAGCCTTCCCACATGTTTCCAGTGCTAGTAGTGTCTCATTTATTTCTTGCAAGGCGCTTTGAGTTGTAACAAGTATGAAAGGGGCCCAATTCTATTCTCTCATATCCTACTTCACTTCCAGAACCAAAATACTGCTCCTGGATACACACATGCAGCTTTGGATGTAGCCACTGGGAGCTTCCTGCATGTGTCTGCAAAGATAACACAGGCCTTGAAACTTTCAACACTGCTCAAATACTGGGGGCAGGAAGGGGTGTTTTAGCCTTGGAATAATCTTTGAAAAAATGCTTGAATCATACTACATCCATTTGAAACCCCTAAATGTTCATATCCGTAGCAGTCATGCAGGTCACCTACCATGGAAAAGAAATTTCCCAGGACAAAACAGTCTTAAAATATTTTATTACAGAAATATACTTTTCAGGCCTTAAAACAGATTAAATATATGAGAATTCCTAGAAGTCTATATTGTTTCCCCTTAGGGGTGCCAGGCTTTATTTACAAAGCTTATATATTGCTATAGCAAGGGGTTTTCATGGATGAAAAGTGCTCAAGGCATTATGATGGATAGGCGGATGGCAGTGAATGTTAAAAAAAACCCCAAAACACATAGAAGCTCCGCCTGGCTGAATGGCATTAAGATTTCCTCATGGGAGTCATATTAGGATGCAAGGTTTTTCTCTACTGTTTGCCCTAACAATGACATACATACATACATGCATAAATGAAATCACCCACAGCACTCAATAATTTATTTGCTTCATCCTGACCATTATTGTGCTAGAATAATAAACCACCACCATATGGGTGATAGTACAATTACTACTAGTGATTCTACATTATTGTAGCTTTGAAATAAGATAGCTTAACCTTTAGTTCCTTCGAAAGACCAAAAAGAATGGACACCTATAGCCCTGCTTTAACTTATAGTTTTCATTGAACACATTTCCTGGTATTAGAAGAGGTTGGCATTGTCATTTTCTAACAACTACAGTCTCGAGGGCAGAAGTAAATTTAGCAGAACAAGGACTTCTAATTTTAAAGATGCTAATGGCAAATACCCACTTGTGTGTAAATAATTAATTGTTTTCTTGTTAACAAGTCCAGGTTTTTCATTCTGTGCTTAGTGATCCCAAGGGTCAGTTTTTCTATGAGAAATCGAAACATTCAGGATTGTATCTTCCTAGCCCATAAGTAATTTATAGACTCTCATGGTGTCAGGTGCAAAGATTCAAGATTCAATTTGTCACCCCAGGCAATTCTCACTTTAAAAGACAGTGCAAGTATTCTGCAGAAATAAATGAAGGGAAACATTAATGATGTAAAACCAACAGTAGAATCCCCTACGGAGATCATATCTTTTAAATTCATAGAGATACATCAAGATATAGAATGTCTTTTGTACTGATCTGGAAACAGCATAAAGCCCTCTAATGATCTCCTACAGAAAAAAATAGGGAGAATTAACACCACATTTTTCACACTGAAAGTATCTACTGCAGATGGTTGATTTTCTTGGCCTGCTTTTCTTCAACTGATTTTTTTTTTATTTACTTTTACCTTTCTCAATTAGATCTAACATTTCCATGCCTACAGCTCTATTAGAAAGATGACAGCACAGAAATAGCATAACAGAACAAGTCAGACACCTGCCTCAACCAAAATCAAAACAGATATTTTTGCCCAATTTTCCACTTTTTCTGCCTAGATTACCAGCCACATAAATATTTACTTTCTGTGTATGTTCAGATTAATGGCTGCATTGTTAAAGACTACAATAGTGTTCAAATAGCCGTGTCTTCTTGTCAATAAATCTCCACCTGCTCCCCTAATCTGTCACCCTGTGACCGAGTCTGGGAGAACCTCTTCTCACATGGGGGAGAGGATCATCTGTGATGATGTTCTGTGCTCTGGTCATGAACACTAGAGACCTCCTTGGCTCAGAAATACCAGAATCGTGATCAAAATGCTGAACCTTTGTCTTTGTTTTCCTTTCTGTAGCATTGAAACACTTCTTACAGATTTTCTTAAATTGAAAAACGCTGTGTAAATGCAAGATAATTACAGTGTTATTACTTGGATACTTCTGGTAGGATGATTGATTACAGTGATACATCAACACAATGAGTTCTGTATATAATACAAGATATTTTTCAGATCTTTTGCTTATTGAAAGTACATTGTAAGCACTTAAATGGAAAATCATAGTATCGTAGAAAACAGGTGTTCACTCAAGTCTTGCAAACAAAGACCTAATAAAATGCTGCTCGTACCACTTCAGCATTTTTTAATATTTCACTTTGCTTACTGATTGCATTCACAGGAATTCAGTATTTAATGTAAGAATGACAGCAGAAAAGAAAAAAACCCGTTAGAAAAATGAAGTTCTAGAACCAGTGAAAATGGGTGCTGCAAATAGCTCTTTCCAGAGAAAAGCAGGTTATAGTTAGTAAACATTTTTTTCTGTCAACTCTGAATTTCAAACAATGATTATGTATTTTGGATGTTTCTTCTGTTTAAAAAACTTTAACACTCTATTTGTGTAGGTATGGCATTTCACGTTCTTTAAATGTCAAGATAGTTCTTCAGACTTCAACATTATAATGACACCAAATTAAAGTCACTAAAGAAGAGATTTATCTCAGTTTTAATATTGTAGCTAGGGGTTAAATCTAAGTACATGAGCTTCTGCTATAACAGAGAAATACTCAAGCTTCTAGAAGGCATAGATGAAAAGACTTTTCCTTTAGAATTAAGTATGAAACTGCTAGCATTTTGATTCATGGAGGTTAGCAGAGATAAATCCCCATTTTTAACTAGTTACTCACGATGGATATCAGACTGAAAGATAACAAGGGGTAAGATGAAGCATGTTAGTAATAAGGATCTACCAAAAGATGGAATAGAGACCAAGCACAATTATCTCCAATGATGTTCCAGAGTAGGTAAGGATGAAGTTATAACCTGCTGTTGGAAACGCTTCCTTCCATAGAGGGGAAAAAATCCCTAGAATAAAGTATCCAAACTTCAAATACTAAAACCACCTCAAGAATCAACATCTAAAGGTGTTACTTATAAGCTGCCTTCTGGTTTTTAGCAATTATAAAGTTCTTCTAGGCATATTCATGCTACTCAACCTAACGGCGGTTTTCAGCTACCACATGACATCTGTAGACTGCAGCAACTTTGGTGGCAGCTCTATCCATATGTGTTCAGGCTAATAAAGGTTATATCCATCATTTTCTTTGTACCTAGGTTAAGAAATATTGGTACCATCTATATTAATGCAATATGGTAACTGGAGACAGCCGTTGTATTTGTGTGAATGTTTAGCTTCATGAAGACGAAAACTGATCTTTTTTAGCCTGAGATATTTCAAGTACTATATGTCAAAACAATTTCTAACACTCCATATTTCAAGGCATGAAATTCTTATTTTATCATGATAACATTAGCCCTTAAATAACCTTAAAGGTTATCTTTTCACAGAAGGATTCAACACATTCTTACAATTCATTTGAAACTTACAGTGTATTCAAGAAATATAATAAAAATGTTTTTATAATTACATACAGAGTACTTTTGTTTAGTGACCTGAGCAGAAGGGAGCAGGATGATTTGTACTACAAACAGAAGCATGAAGTTAACTGAACATTTAATACCAAGAAAATAATCCTTTAAATAAGAGGACAGAGCGACACTAAATCCTACAAGGGTGGATTGAGCATAATCATAGAATCATAGAATAGTTAGGGTTGGAAAGGACCTTAAGATCATCTAGTTCCAACCCCCCTGCCATG